>JABXWE010012047.1:0-27906 GCA_014611495.1 Limonius californicus
TTTCTCATAATTTTCCTATAATATTTTTCATTATTCTGTAATTCATACATATATTTCTTATTTTTTGTAATGCATGAGTATTTCTGGTATTCTATATTTTTTTCTACTGAATTTCTTCTGTGCATCATAAATATTGTTTATGTTTTCTGTAACTGATACCTGTCATATTTCTTATTTTCCTGCATTTCGTGCAATTCTGGGGTATTTCTGGTATGTATTTTCTCGCATTTCCTGTAATTCGCAAGTATTTCTCATAATTCTCGAGTGTTCCCATAATTTTCTTGTAATATTTTTCATTCTTCTGTAATTCATACGTATATTTCTTATGTTCCCCCATTTAGTGTAATTCTTGTGTATTTATGGTATTTAGTTTCTCGTATTTCGTATAATTCCGAAGTATTTCTCATATAATTCCCGAGTGTTTCTGATAATGTTCCTATAATATTTTTCATTATTCTGTAATGCATACATTTATTTCTCATTTTTTTTTGTGTAATTCGTGAGTATTTCTGGTGTTCGGTATTTTTTTCTATCGAATTTCTTTTGTACATCATAAATATTGTTTATGTTTTCTGTAATTGATACTTTTACTATTTTTCTTGTTTTTCCGCATTTCGTGTAATTCGGAAGTATTTCTGGTATGTATTTTCGCGCATTTCGTGTAATTCGCAAGTATTTCTCATAATTCTCGAGTGTTTCCCATAATGTTTCTGTAATATTTTTCATTCTTCTATAATTCGTACGTATATTTCTTATTTTTTCGTAATTCATGAGTATTTCTAGTATTTTAATCTACTACATTTCTTTTGTGCCTCATAAATATTGTTTATATTTTTTGTAACCCATACGTATATTTTTTATTTTCCCGCATTTCGTGTAATTCTGGAGTATTTCTGGTACCTATGTATTTTCGCGCATTTCATGTAATTCGCAAATATTTCTCAATTCTCGAGTGTTCCCCGTAATTTTCCTGTAACATTTTTCATTCTTCTGTAATTCATACGTATATTTCTTATTTTTTTCGTAATTCATGAGTATTTCTGGTATTTTGTATTTTTGTCTACTACATTTCTTCTGTGCCTCATAAATATTGTTTATATTTTTTGTAACTCATATGTATATTTCTTATTTTACCGCATTTCGTGTAATTCTTGAGTATTTCTGGTATTTATTTTCTCGTATTGCTGTAATTCTTGAGTGTTTCCCGTAGATTTCCTGTAATCATTTTGATTCTTCTGTAATTCGTACGTATATTTCTAATTTTTCCGTAATTCTTGAATATATCTGGTATTCTGTATTTTTTTCTACTGAATTGCTTCGGGGCCTCATAAATATTCTTTATTTTTTCTGTAACCCATACGTAAATTTCTTATTTTCCCACATTTCGTGTAATTATAGTATATGTATGTCTATTTATTTTCTCGTATTCTTGCAACTCGCAAGTATTTTTCATATTAATTTTATTGATTTTTTGTGAGTATGTCTGGTACTTATTTTCTCGTATTTCATGTAATTCGTGAGTATTTCTGATATTTCGGTATTCCTTCGTAAACTGCCATGTGCCGATAATATTTCCGGGTTTTCTAATTAATACCATTTCGCACATATTCGTGTATTTCTTGTAATTCAAAGTATTCCCATATTTATTTTCAGCTGAATTTCTGATAAGCTCTAGCAATATTTCATGTGTTTTCTGTAACTCATTCGTGTACCTTTTCTATTTTATTACATTTCATATATTTCCTGAGTATTCCGCATACTTGTGTTCTATAATTTATGTGTCCTTGTTTTAATTGTATATTTTTTGCACTTATTGCCAGTTTATACAATATAATGACCTAAATAGTATTTCTCGTAGTGTCTAGTACCTTATTCGCACCTAATTTTTCGTAATTGTTTCATGTTATTTGTATATTTCATAACTGTTTCTAATCTCTCTTATTATCTTCATGTTTCCCATGTTTTTTTGTAGAGATGTACATTATATTACTTTCCTGGCGCTTAAAGAAAATTTTACATTGATGTCGTATATTTTGAAAATGTCAGAAATTCCAAAACTTGCTCAGATTGATTACAGCGACCGGATTTGTATGCATTTACATATCTTTTACCACTACTTTGTATTCTTTTGTAAACTTGCTGCAATATCCCATATTTTTTAAATAAACTGACACCAGTTTTTGCTAGACATATAATAGCATATTTTAATAATAAGTGTATGTTTTTAGCATATTTATTTTTTGCCATTTAGTTTTATTACAGAAGACTGTTAACAGCGAGTTTTTAAACATGAGTTTTAATATTAATAAATCCTGTTTATTTTAATAGACATAGATTTTATAGTTACGTGAAAATTAAAACACTGATTTACATCCTTTCTGATTGAAAGTGAAGATATGTACAACCGTTTAATGAACATTTCAACGTAAAGGGTTATAAATTTTAAAGGAGAAACTGAACCTCCGATCCGCTATGGAAAGCGAAAGGGCATCGGAAGTATTTAATTGCTTTTAAGTAATTTTCATTGAATAAAATGATTTTGCTTGTAAAATGTGTAAATAATTTTTTCCTAAGTATGGATTATATTATAAATAATCAAAAGTTCGTTTTATTATTAACTTCATATCTTGCATCACAGAACAATATTTTGCCTAGGGATAAATCTACATTTAATGCAATTACATTAGGAATATTCTAAATTTAAAGAGCTCTTACAAGTACTTAATAAAGAAATATCGTTTGAGCATATTTGCTTGTCCCTATATGGTGCATTTTTAGGTATAATTCGGATTTGAATGCATATAAATCCGGCCTTTACTAATACCTGAAGGACATTCTAAAACAACGAAGGTTGGTACGGAGTGCCAAAGTTTAAAAAAAGAATTACACAATTAAATACAGGAAAACAAAATATTTTACGTAAATACAGGTTAGTTCAGCAGGAAATTCTTAGGTATTTTTAATAACAAAAAAAATTATTTGTGTCTAAGATGTCATTAAGGTTATTTATGTAAAAGCCATAAACCCACCTACATATTTGCAGTCCTTATTGTCCTTAAACTTAAAACTTACCCGCTGTGCATGTTTAGATTTAGGACAAGACCTTTTAATGACATTCAAATATCGTGCCTTTAAGACGTCATCAAGGTAACAGCGTTTCAGTGTCAGATTACTTAAATCTATGATCTATTCCTGATTTGTTGTTGCGCTGACATAATAATAATATTTATAGCCCCATTTGCTACAAAATATATAATTTGGGTAGCATTATCTCTACGAAAAGGCGTTTGCTTTGCTAATGGTTTTTGAACGATTTTTCAGGTAAGAATTGTATTCTTATTTGCGTTTAAGCATTAACATTTGCCCTTCATTTAATTAGATAATAATTAATTTTACCCGAAAATCAATTTGCCACATACGTTATTCAAAATCAATCCCATTAATGACCCTTTTACCAGTCCAACAGTTCGCGTATCGGATAGAACCCAACTCAAGTCTAATTAACAGTTCACCCCATCGCTACATGCGTTCCCCCTTGTTTTTCATCATGACATCATCACACATCTGATTCATACTGCATATGATTAAGTACAGGATATGAACGACAGGGCCGAGCTATTTATTTTAGGAGCACCTCGGTTTTAATTACTCATTGTGTTCGAAATAGGCTTGCTTTAATTTTTCTTAAAAATCCGCGATAAGAAAGTTTGCTTCCAAAGAGAACAATCTAGGTGCAAGTTTGTGGCTTTCCGACGATTTAATAAACGTTATCTTGCCAGATAAAAGGTGTAGCGTCAATATTTTAATACCCGATAAGCTTGGAGAAAAACACCATCAAGGAAAAGTTGGTGCATGATACGAACTGTTTTATTAAAATTAAACCATTGTGGTCAATAAAGATTTAATTGGCGCAAGCGAGTCCAGCCAATATTGTTTTGTTAAGAAAAGTGCGTCATTACCGCAAATTACTCCAAGGCCAGAAAAGGTCGTCTATTCCTAGTTGGTTTCTGTCTCAGTCGTCGACACCAAACCGCAACCGCGAATTGCTAAAAAGTATGTCGGAAAGATTTCGCCCAGCTAAATATTTGATAGCAAACGCGGATCTTCTCGAATTCTTGAGCTACTTAACCGATGGGAAAAAATATAACAAGCAAATCAATCAAAATACTTTCCTCGTGGCTTTGTCGGTGTTAGTTTGGGTTTTGTGCAGAGTACACCCTGTATAATGGCATTTCTAAAGGCTTTCTCTGCTCCAAGCGAAGGTCCCTCCAGTGGCGGAACTGACACGACATGACTACAAAACAAAGAAATAGCAAACAACGAAAAAAAAACTAAACGTGCAAATTTTCAGTAAATAAAACCGCTTCCGGTAACGGGTAACCGGAGCACCATATGAAATGTCATTTTTCAAGATGCAAAGTTGTAGAAATATGTATGAAGTATTGCAAGCTGATGACCATCAAACTAGATATTAATCGTGACCACTTTTTAGTGGATCGCAAAATCTGGGAAACATTTTGGCAACGTGCGATAATGAACTTGTCCAATAGTTGCCTTGAACGCAGCTTGTACGTTGAAAAAGTATAAGAACTTCTGATATATTCGCCTAATGATAAATATCAGAAGTTCTCATAATTTTTCTAGAGAAGTATACAGGATGTATCAGAAATAGGTACAAATATTTAAACCAGTAATAGATTGGCTCAAGTAGAATTCAATGGTACTATTTATTTTTCAAAAATCATTAAGTTT
Source organism: Limonius californicus (assembly GCA_014611495.1). Classification (NCBI taxonomy): domain Eukaryota; kingdom Metazoa; phylum Arthropoda; class Insecta; order Coleoptera; family Elateridae; genus Limonius; species Limonius californicus. The sequence goes on from JABXWE010012047.1 coordinate 4,753, forward strand.
ATTTTTTGAATTAAAAAATAAAATAAAATTTTGTTTGAGAACTGCTGATGATTTAAGCTGTAGAAGGTTATTTCCTAATTGTAAAGTAAATCCAAAGTGGCAAACACGTAAAAACTTGTCTGGCTTGTGATAAACTACGGAATTGGGAGGGATCAAGGTTTAATTGAAGCAGTTGGACATTTTTGTAATTAGAAGGCATTTAAGAATTTCATTTACCACTAAATTAAATTTTTGCGTTTTCACTTTATCATGGGGTATAAAAAATATAAACAAGTGCTGCTTCATGCAAAAAAAAAACTCCAAACGCATAAAGCATTTAAAAAAGTACTAATTTATTTCAGAATACCCATCATTTATATAAATCAATTTTAACAACTGAAAAAAATAAAAAACAGTTTACCTCAAAAGTGAAACGTGGATCACAATAAATATTCAAAATGACGACCACCACTGAGAACACAAGCTTCTGCACGTCGAAGTATTGAATTACGTAAACGGTAGGATCTTGCCGAATCCTATCGGCAGCGTCTTCAATGCGTACCCTTAATTCCCCAACTGTGTTCACTGGCGTAGGATAAACTGTTTTATGTAGCACCACAAAAAGAAATCACAACTATTTAAATCTGGCGAACGAGCTGGCCATGGAACTGGCCCGTTTCGTCCAATCCACCTTTCGGGATAGTTATTATTTAACCATTCCCTTACATCCCTAGCGTAATGAGGCGGAGCACCATCACGCATAATCCACATGTTACGTCGTGTCTCTAAAGATACGTTTTCAAGCAATTCTGCTAGGACTTCGTTGAGAAAGTGTAAATATGGAGCTCCATTAAAACGAGCAGGTAAAATGTACGGACCAATAAGGTGGTCACCTACAATGCCTGCCCATTTAGGGAAAACCGTTGTTGGAAACTATATTCCACTATTTCGTGTGGATTCTCATCTGACCAAATGCGGGTATTATGGACATTAAACACCCCTTCTTGCGTAAATCCTGCCTCATCAGTAGATAACAAATTGAACCGGAAATTTGGTTGGTTGTTGCACTTTTGAAGAAGCCATTCACAAAAATCGTGCTTACATACATAATCCGCTGGTTGCAAACCTTGAACGCCTTGAACGTGGTAAGGGTGTAGTCCCTAATCCCGCAAAATTCGCCAAACAGTAGAATGGGAAACGCCAGTTTGTAACGCAAATCTTCTAGTGGTAATACTAGGAGTTTCCACTAATTCCAAGACATGCTATTGTACATTAACAACCCTTTCTGCTCTTGGACGACCACGATGATGGTTATGTGGTTGATACGTGGTTTGGTAGAAGCACTGCTTGCCAGCTTCAACAACAGACTGAATAGAAATTACTGACCTACCTAATAGTATTGGTTTGTGGCAGGTGATAAGAAATTTTTTTGCACTTCTGTCTTACCCTCCTTTGCATAACATGTCTTTGAACTCCAATTTTTGTTATTATCCTGCGGTACTCAAACAATTTTGGGTCAAATTTTCACTTACTATTTTCTCATATCTTAAGGATCCCATTGCCAAAGACATGTTTTTTCTAGTTTGTATATATTGTAATCTACCATCGGATTTAATATTTGTACCTATTTCTGATACACCCTGTATAAATTCAACAACGAAGTTTAATTAATAAGAAAAAGGCGACTAAATTGCCTTACAACAGTAGTTCATGTTTATTAGTTTAATATTAGGCTCGATATTTCGGGATTAAATAGTAATACAAGATTTCTTTCCGGTTAAAACGGAAGTGCTACTTATTTACTAAAAATGTATTCGGGGTGGAGAGTTATGTAAACCAGTTTAAAGTTTTCGAGATATTGCTAATTAAAGCTTAGGCGAGATTTTCTGTATACAGTATCCTAAAACAGCTGCGTTTCCAGCAGGGAGGGCTTTCCGTGTATGTAAATATTTTCAGTTTTTTCTAAAGCTTTCTGAAATTCTATAATTGTGTAAAAAAAAATTTTTATGTATGAAGTAGTTGAGCAGGCGAACGAGACGCTTGACGTTGCACAAACCCGCACAAAAAAGTGGCTAAGGCGCCCCTGGTTAAAATATGAACTAAGATGTTTTAATATACAAGGTGGGCCAATGAAAACGAAACGGACCCGATTTTTAATATTTATCGGATTGTCCTTGTCACTTCAACCTCCTAGGGGTGGTGAGCTTCACCCCTAAAAGTTTAAATGGAAAAGTGAAAAATCATGAATTATTGGTTTTTGGCGGGTTACTATCTTTAAAGGGCATTTTCTCGAAAACTACTGATCCGTAGTTGAAAAACTAGGAAGCATTAAAACGAGAAATTAATGCCCTTTAAAATGATATATCACTCGACCCCCTTTCCCATTTAGAATTTTAGTGGTGAAGCTCACCACCCCTAGGAGGTTGAAGTGACAAGGAGTAACGATAAATATGGAAAATCGGGTCTGTTGCGTTTTCATTGGTCCACCCTGTATGTTGCCTTTGTGCTGATTTTAGTTGTTGTTTGATTTTGATTTTTATGTTATAACAAAGGCTGGAGACGCTATCGATTCCGCATAGTTACTAAATCACAATGATAAGAAACTGTAGTATTGGTGTTTTTGGCCATCTTTGTACTATTTATATGTATCAACTAAATTCTACTGTATTTTTCTGTTTTGTAATGTTCTTGGTTTCTACATTAGTTAATAACTATTAACATAAACATTCAAAATGATTCAAAAAATAAATATGTATAGGTTTGTATTGGTTATATACAGGGTGTTCCCCAAAAGTATGTCGTATATTTGGAAATCTGCAGAGGGGCTTAAAATAAGCAAAAAAGTTCACGTAGACTTCTGGTCTCTGATCTTTTATTATGAAGATACAAGACATTTTGTTTTTTCAGTAACATCGCAATTTAGTAACGCAAGCTTGGCTCTGGCGTCATGCTTGGTATACTGAAAAGGCACATGCTTAAAGAAACCAAAGACAATTTTCGATTAAAATTTTGTGTGGTATACTACGTAATAGTCTGATCGGACCGTTTGAATAACCGACTTATTGGCGAGGATTATGAAGTGTTTTTAACGAACACGTTATCCGATCTCTTAGACGATATACAACATGACGTGATTCTTGGTTTATGCACGATGGGGCGCCTGCACATTTTGTATTACCTGCAAGACAATTTCTTCATTCTGGCCGCTGAGATCTCCGGTTCTAACCCCGTTAGACTTTTACCTTTGGGGACATCTTAAAAATTTAGTGTGTGCGCGAACACAAGGAATAGTCTAGCTCTAGCTCTAGCTAGTGGATATGATTCAAAATGCTGGTGATTGTGATAGAAGAGTGACAGGAAATTTTGAACGAGTTCAACAATCGTTAGTGCGCCGACCAGAAGCTTGTTTAGATGCAGGGAGGTCATTTCGAACATTTCATTTAATCGATCCTCCTAACCTCAGTCCATTTACTACTGTATAGTGATACTGAAAAAGCAAAATAAAAAGGGATCGGAGACCATAAGTCCACATAAACTTTTATGCTTATTTTAGATCCTTGGTCAGATTTCCAAATTTACAACATACCTTGCGGAACATCCTATATACTCTATAATTTAAAATGTCGAGAATAAAAAAATATACAGAAGTAAAAATTAGGCTTGCGAAGGCGCTTACAAATATTAACAGAGTCTCCAAATTTATAATTGTTTCGCATCTTCTGCCAGATTCAACGTCAACAGCCTTGTCATTCCCACTGCTAAGCTTCGGCCTCTTCTGTGCAACGTGTTTCTCCTCGAAACCTAAGTAAAAACACGTGGGGCCTACAGTTCAATGTCTGATCCGAACGAAATTATAGAGAAGATTTTTAACATTAAAATCCCACGGTTGCCAACCGGATTGTGGAATTGTGTGTGGTGGGTTGCAGCACAGGATTTTTTATCGCTGCCCTGGTAATACTGGGGAATCGAAGGCAAGCCATAATCGACGTTTTGCCTGGAAAGCGAGTGCTCGAAAAACTGAGGCATCACTACAGATTCTATCACTATCACTATAATGCATTTCTCAATTCACTGCTGGATGAAGATTTTCCCCTGCTCGCTCTATTTTTTCGTGTTGCTGGCTTCTTGCATTCATTGTGCACGCCAGATTCTTAATTTCATCTCTTCATCTGGTGTTTGGTCTTATATATTTCTGTGTTCAGTTCTTGGTCTCCATTCTATGAATTGTTTCGTCTATTTATTATCCATTACATTTTACTTCGACGAAATTGATTAATAAGTATACATATATTAAAAATAAGAAAGATAAGAAACTCCAATTGTATCACTTTTGACTAACACATTTATGGAATGGAACATTAGGAAGATCAGATTTATGAATTAAATCAGTTTCAGAAAAATCTTTTAGTTTTGTTGTTTGATGACATTTTAGCAGTTAAGCTGATTTAATGAGAAATAAGCTATAAATAATCTATACCAAACATAAAATGTATACTAGAAACAGAACCAAACAAATATTTAAGACTTTAACGTAAAAATAAATTCAAGAGTACTCTATAGAAAATCTACCACATACGGATATTATATTGGCAGTCCTAATATCTTTGACAGATATAGTTGTAAAAGTTGCTTTAGATAAATTAAGTAATGGTAAAGAGATGTATATTAATAAAAAAAATTACATAATAATAATTAGAATACAAATTAGTAGGGTATGTAGAGAATTCAAAATAGACCATCTTATAATAAGAAATTCATATCTGGAACCGCACCGTTTTCGAGCTAGTAGCGTGGCCGCCTTGCTCTCCTGACCTAACTCATAAATTTTTTAGAAGGGTCTGGCTTACATGACACCTGTCAGTCTGAAGAAGATCTGCTGCACATATTCTGGCTGCAGCGCAAGAATTCTAGACAACGCCTGGTATTATTCAAAGAGTATACCAAAATATTCTTGGGTTGTATATTTCAAATAATAAAACTGTGCTAAACAGTTGCTAGAATACAAACACTTGTCAACATCAAATAACAAGATAACATTTTTGTGTTGATAAGCGTAAATTGGATATTCTTGAAGCTTTTCAGTTTTGCAAGCATTTAAAAACTATGCGAATAATGAATGAGCAAACTGAATTATTTTAATAGAACATCAGAACCAAGATTGTCTCTACTATCAAATTTGTTGTTACCAAAACTACATATGTTTACTTGTTTTGGCAATGACGTATTGTCACGTCGCAATAGGACCGGCGCAACAAAAAACTAATAATCCCATTGAAAATATTAGTAATATTGCATTTACTTGTTAATCGAAATTTTTAGTTCCGCCACTGGTTCCAACTCATGCTAATGGAAAACCCCGAAACCTCCCTTGGCAGTGATAAACGTTAAATGTGCCCAGAATAAAGCCAATATTTAAATTCAACATCGCGATAGGGCACGCTTATTTAGTCCGAAAAGCAAACAAGGGTGCCGAAACGGATTTGACTGAAAACTGCCCCAACTAGCTATCGGATTACCGTAATTCCAGAAACTGGTCGGATCGGTGCTTAAAGGTCGTTTGCTTCAGAGCGTGCAATTAGAAAGTTTGGCAATCATTTGGTTATCAGATAAAAGGCACTTTGGTTCAAAAGAGGCTAAACAATGAGCAACTAGTGGATTTTATCAGTCCTTTGTTGTTTTTCCCAACTTTACTTGAAATTTAATTTATTTACCCGGGGATATCTCGACAAGTGCCTTGTAAAGAGGAAGACTTACTCGGAGGCCTTATCGCGGTACAACATCGAAGGATCGATTTACAACCGCTGCGCTGTCAATAAATCGCAATTAATGCGAAAAGGACGAATCAATTCGAGCTGGGAACTATGTATGTGTAGTTACCCTCATCTCCGTCAAGGTTTCGGTTCGAAAATGCCACCCTCATCTTTGTGAAGCAAACGAATTACTGAGCATGATTGAATTCAGCACGTGCAATGGAATTGGACGAATTTAGTTCATTGAAACCATTACGAGTGAGATATTAGATTATTAATGTCATTGACAGTTGTAAAGGGTTGCGTACGAATATTAAGTATGTGTACGTAATAGGGTCCAGTTTTTCTACATTTGGAGAATTTAAAAAAGCACAATTTAACTAGCCAATAACAAAACGTGTTTAACTTCTCCATTTCTTGTCTCTTGTGACTTCTTTTTCTCTTCCTTCATTTCTTGCTTCTCCCATTTTCAACTCCACTGGTTGTAGTTCAATATTGTTGGCTTTCCCATCTCATTTCTCATCCTCTTGTATTTTACCTTGCATTTTCTTTTTTCTCGCTTCGCCTGATTTTCTTCATACCAATTTCCTACTCCTTTTTTCCATATCTTTACCCCAACTGATCATTCAGCTTATATTTTTGATTATTCTCTTCATTTTCTACCTTTTTTTCTTCCCGTTTCTCTTCCTTTCATTCTTCCAGTTTCTTTTCAGCGTTCTCTTGTCTCTTTGTTTAAGTCTTTTTGGCTTTTCCCCTGTTTTCCCGTTTCTACATTTCTGTTCTCCATTGTCCACTTTATGTCTGTTTCGTTTTTTGACCATCATAACGTTCGAATTTGGCACTTATTCTGCTCACCTTCATCACTATTTTCCATTAATATTCTTTTCTATCTCTCCTTTTGTTTAGTTTTCGAACTTCTAATCTCCTTCCCTCTTTTGTATTTTTTTGTTGTAGTAAACCACGGTTTGCTCTGCATGTTTGTCTTCATTTTAATATTCGTCATCTATCCCACGTGTAGTCCTAGCTTTTCACCTCGTTCCTTCTTTGCGTTTTTCTCTTTATTCCCATGCTTTTGACGCCTCTGTTTATCTTCATGCATCGTATTTTTTAGTCGTTCTCTTGGTCTCTTTAAAGTACCCTTGCGCTAATTTTCTTTTTCCTTTGGTATTTTTAGCTTCCCTATCTCGTTCCTTCTCTCGCGCTTTTACACTTCATTTCCATACTTACCGAATCTCCTGTTTCTCTTCACCCCAACATGATCTTTTTCTTTATTCAGAATTTTCCGTTTTCCCTAATTTTTTCCTCTGCATTCCCATCCCGTCATTTCATCTATTTATTTATCCCCGTTGAAGACTTCTACCTTCCAAACGCCCTACTTTTTGCTTCTGTTTATTTCATTCCAATATTTTTCGGTTATCTCCTCCTGCGTACATTTTTTATTCTACCCTCTTATTTCGTACATTTCTCTATTTACATTTACAATTTTAGCTTTATCTTTATGACGCCCTTATCGTTTTCCTGCTTTAACGACTTTAATTCCAGTAACGTAGTTTTCACTGTTTGTCTTTTCGTCCCAATTTTTCTTATCTTATATTGTACTTCTTCGGTTCCTTCATTTACTGTTTTTAGTTACCCATCTCATCTTAATTTTTTGCCTTTCGTCTCCGTCCCCATACTTTCCCTCGTCTTCATTTTAACTTGCATATCTCTTCTTATTTTATTAATCCTCTCTTCTTCCTTTCCTACCACCTTCAGTTTCTTACTATTTCGTTTTCTTCGTCTAATGCCGGTAGCTTCTCAATTTATTTCGTCTACGCCTTCTCTCATCTCCGGTTTGTGTACTTACTTCATCCATCCTACCTTACTTATATTTCCATATTTTTTATTTCTTGTATTGTTCTGCCTGTTTCAACATTAGTGTATGTTCCATTTTTTACTTTCCATAACTTTTTCCATCATATTAGTGGTCGGTCTTCATGTCTGTGGCCCACCATTACGTTATTTTTTTTAACCTGCTTTGTTTAGTTTTTTAAACTTCTGTACCTTTTTCCTCTATTTCTGCTTCTTTGCTCCATTTCTGCTTCTTCCCTCCATTTGTGCTTCTTCCCTCCATTTCTGCTTTTTGCACTATTTTCCATATTCTTTGCTATATCTCACTTTGTTTAGTTTTTTGAACTTCTTATCTCCTTCTCTCTTTTGTATTTCTTTGTTGTCTTCATTTCAATCTTCGTCATCTATCCTAAGTTACTTACACCCGTGTAGTCTTAGCTTTTCACCTCGTTCTTTCTTTGTTTTTTCTCTTTATTTCCATTCTTTTAACGCCTCTGTTTATCTTCGTGCATTGTATTTTTTAGTCGTTCTCTCGATCTCTTGAAAGTACTTTTGCGCTGATTTTCTTTTTTCCTTTGGTATTTTTAGCTTCCCCATCTCGTTTTCCTCTCCCGCTATTGAACTTCATGCCGGTACTAATCGTATCTCTTGATTCTCTTCACCCCAACATTATCTTTTTCTTTATTGAGGATTTGTCGTTTTCGTATATCTTTCTGTTTTTCTGCATTCCCATCCCGTTATTTCATCTATTTATTTATCCCTGTTGAAGACTTCTACCCTCCAAACGCCCTACTTTTTGCTTCTGTTTATTTCATTCCAATATTTTTCGGTTATCTCCTCCTAATACGTGCATTTTTTATTCTACCCTCTCATTCCGTACATTTCTCTCTTTACGTTTTGCATTTTAGTTTTATTTTTATTTTTAAATTTAATTTCATTAATGTAGTTTTCACTGTTTTGTAACAGTGAAAACTACTCTTCATCCCAACTTTTCTTATCTCATATTGTACTTCTTCGATTCCTTCGTTTACTATTTTTAGTTCCCCATCTCATTCTCTTTTTTTGCCTTTCGTCCCCATATTTTGCGTTCGTCTTCATTTTAACTTGCATACCTCTTCTTATTTTATTAATCCTCTTTTCTTCCTTCCTGTCACATTCAGATTCTTACTATTTCGCTTTCTTCGTCTAATGTCGTTAGCTTCTCCATCTTTTTCGTCTACGCCTTCACTCGTATCTCCCGTTTGTGTACTTACTTCATCCATCCTACCTTACTTATATTTCCATATTTTTTTCTTGCGTTGTTCTGCCTTAGTTTAGTGTTTCGACATTAGTGTATGTTACATTTTTTACTTTCCATAACTTTTTCCATCACATTAGTAGTCGTTCTTCATGTCTGTATCCCACCATTACGTTACTTTCTTGAACCTGCTTTATTTAGTTTTTTAAATTTCTGTACCTTTTCCCTCTGTTTCGGCTTCTTCCCTCCTTTTCTGCTTCTTCCCTCAATTTCCTTAGATTTTGGCCATACGGTTATTACCTTAACTTTGTCATATTCTACCTCTCGTGAGTCCTTCTTTAGTTTAGCGTTTCAAAGTTTTCTTCTTTGTTTTTCTCTGGCGGTCCTTTATTCTCCTGATTGTTTAACTAGAGTTTTCTATATCCTGTTTTCTCACATATATAGAAACAACTTCTTTTCGCTCTAGTTCTGCTACATTTTTAAAGGTTAAAGTCAAGAATTAGAGATTTAAAGTTCCAATAATACAGAAGTATAAGTTACGAAAATTGGTTAAGTTCTAAAATACCACCCTTATTTTTAGTCGAATTACTTAACATGATTGAATTCAGCATGTACAGTGGAGTTGAACGCATTTCCTTCATTAAACCCAACGCCACTTCAACATTATTCGATTATTAAAGTCGATTACATGTTGTAGTAAAGGGTTGTATTTGAATATTAAGTGTCACAAGGGGTGTAAACCAAACGAGGTCTAGTTTTTCAATATATAGGCTTAAATTGCGCTTTGGGGAATTGAAAATAATGCGGCTAAGTGGCCAATTAAGTATTATATATTAGGCTAATTAGCTGCAAGAAAAAGAATAAAAGCGCATGGAGGACAAGCGATATGTTCGAGGAAAGTTTAAATGATAAGGTATTTGGAACGCTGAATTGCTCCCTCGGGTAGCATTACGTTTTATAAACAAGCAACTACAGTTCTGTTATCTCAGAGTTATATAACATAAGCTGTACAAACACGTTTGTTTTCTTTATTACATTGTAAAAACGATACAGTGGAGGAAGTTTGAGGGCGCTGGAGGACAACGCACTTTGGCAATTGGTTATTTTGTACGTTTAGGGAGAACACTGCTTTAAAATTTATAACGAGGGTGGTTTTAAAGTAGGGGAACTGATTGAAATTATATTAACGACTCTTAGATTTAGGAAACAAAATTCTTCATCGAAATACAAGCATTTGCAAAAACAACTTTTCGTCTGCCTACAAGGTACACGACTCCAAAGTCCCCTACACGACCTTCCTTCTGAAATTTCATTCCTGTTCCAATGTGTTTTAAAGGTTGAAACCAGAAGGTTTTTATTTTTAGAATTTTAAATAAGTATGTCAATTATAATAATGAAAAGTATTTAAGAAGATGTAGAGATGAGATGAGATTCATGTAATTTTGACCCTTCTCTAGATCCCATTTCTTCCAGCACTACACCAAATATTTTTTACTTTATTTAACTTGCCACATATTTTTCTTTATTACATATGCAATTTATTTTGCATTTTCCTCCCTTTCTCTTCTCTTCTCATTATAAATTTGTCAATTTTTCTTACCCCATTAACTATCCTCTCTCTATATCGATATCCGTATCTAACGTCAGACTTCGCAGTTTTTGTTTCCATTCCGATAGCTTCCTTCCACCTCATCTCATCTAGTGTTTTTCTATTGCTCAGTTTATTCTACTTCCTCCTGTTATTTGATTGTTTTCTTTATCGTTTACCTTTACTCCCTTCATCCCCATCGCCCTTTCGTTTGAGTACACAATTATAAAAGACCGTTTAATTTGACTTGTTTTAGTTTAGTAAGTCTTCATTACAATCGTCTCTCTGAGAAAACATTAAAGGAATAATATCTATACTTGTCTCTAAACAACTGTAATTAATGTAGTTATTTTGTTGCAGAATTGTTTGGCGAGGGCGTTATACGACAACATTGCTGAATCCCCAGATGAATTAGCTTTCCGAAAGGGTGACGTTTTGGTGGTTTTAGAACAAAATACCGCCAACATTGAAGGATGGTGGTTGTGTACATTACGAGGACGTCAGGTAATATTTAAATATTAAATGCTAAATTAAAAATTAAATTGAAATCGCTCCGTTTTGGATACTGTACCCTTTTATGGTATATGTATCCCAATTTCTATTATACTGCAAAATTCCTCGTGAAACCCATAATCACTTGTGCTCGTTCTTCTCCATAAAAGCATTGCTCAAAAATGGCAACGTTCTAAAATTGACAATATAATGACAGAAAAATAGTTTGACATTAGGTATACGTACCTTAAAATTGCTTGTTGAATATTAACTCATCAAAATGTAACGAAATCAGACCATAACAAATCCAACTCCACCAAATTTGCCCATAATGGTTTAACCCGGCTATTTACAACACAAGTTGCCCAAAATGTCCGCTTTGACCTTGGGAGATGAAGAACTCGAACGCATCCCCGATTTGGGAATAGCCCAAAAGAAATTCCTTTTAACTCTCCCAGAATACCAAAAAGATGTTAAAGCAAAATACCAACTTCTAGAAATAATAAGGACAAGGGACATGGCACCATGGTATGAATCCATCTACCAACAGTTGGGCTGGGCTTGCGATGAGGAGCTTCTCACCGAAATGAAAGCCAACAACGAAGAGGTATTGAAAGGCTTCGATGAAACCATCGAAGCTGCCCAAAAAGACTCTTGCGTAATAGAAGTAAAAGAGGTGTATCTTCAAAAGGCGCAGTACTTGACCAGGATTGGAGACAAAGAAAACGCAATTAAGGCTTTCGGACAAGCCTTCTCCCTTACCATGGCATTGGGTTATAAACTAGATAACGTTTTTACATGCATTAGAATCGGGTTCTTTTTTTTAGACCATGATTTAATCACAAGAAATCTTGAAAGGGCTGAACACCTTATTCAAATGGGTGCTAACTTCGATAGGAAGAATCGACTGACGGTCTACCAAGGCTTATATAGCCTAATTATTAGGAATTTCGAAACCACCACAGATAAGTTTCTGGGACTGGTCAGCACTTTTACATGCTCGGAATTGTTAGACTACAATACGTTTATTCGTTACACCGTTTGCGCGGCGATTTTTTCTTTGCCAAGAAACCAATTGCACGAAAAGGTACTTCAAGGGTCAGATATTTTGGCGGCTCTACACCAAACGCCAGATGTGAAGAGATATGTTTTCTCTCTATACAATTGCAACTACGCGGAATTTTTCCTATGCCTCGCCGATGTAGAAATGCTATTTCAAAGGGATTATTTCCTATACCAACACTGTCGGTTTTACGTTAGGGAAATGAAAATTAAAGCGTACCAGCAAATGTTGTTTTCGTATAGATCGTTAACCTTAGCTTACATGGCGGAGGAATTTGGAGTTACCCCAGAATTTATTGAAGATGACCTTAGTCGATACATAGCAGCAAAAAGAATTTTTGGAAAAATCGATAAGATTAAGGGAATAATTGTTGTAGAAAGAGGTACGAAAGAAAGAAGGAATGAGATGTTTGCAAATACAATCCGACAAGGAGATTTGCTGCTGAATCGTATTCAGAAGTTGTCGAGAATTGTTGACAGTCATGATTGAATGTGAAAAACCTCATGAATTAATAAAGAGATTTAAAGTACTGCACTAGCATTTGTTATTAATCACTTTTAATTGTTGCCAGTATATGTTAGGCAAGTAAACAAAAACTTAACCTTATTAGTAAGATTATGTCAAAAATACTTCTTATACAGGGTTTGTTTGTAGATGAGGCTATGTTTCTGTTCATTCTTCAGTTGTGACCTCACTTGCCGATCAGAGACACAACATGATGTTTTGTATACTGAGTCATTCATGGGAGAGTACGGCGCTACCAATTGTAAAATAGACAACCCAAAATACATATCGCATGCTACAGATTGATCAATTCAGCTGAGCCTCGAAATGCGTAAACAAAGAAGCGAGAAAATATATGCCGAAGTGAGATAAAAGACCAACGTCGCAGGTTTAGTAAGCTTTCTTTCTGTGCGGTGGATGTAGTTAAAATGTCGTGGTTAAAATTCTCGATATTGCAGCGCGTAGTTCAAGCTTAAAGTGATTTCCATCCCAACTTAAGAAACTTTGCTTGTGCGCAATGCCCGGTCAGGGTTCCAGCTATATTGGTCAAGCTGTATTGCAATATACGAGGTGTGTTCAATTGAAACCCATCTTTGCTTTATAAAAAATGTAATCAACAATTTAATTACAAATAATTACCGTCACAGTTAAGGCACCTATCCCATTGTTTTACTAACCGACGTATACCCTGCTCACTGCCCATAGAATTCTTGTGGCTGTTGATTGATGAAGTCTTCCACAGGTATGTATACTTCTGCGTCAGACGCAAAATGCCGATCTCTTAACGCCTTTTTCAGCGGTCCGAAAATATAGAAATCGCAAGGCGATAGATCCGGGCTGTATGCTCTAAAACTTTCCATTTCTTTCGTCGAACATTTTCTTTTACCACATTAGCAGCATGAGGCCTAGCATTATCGTGTAGCAAAATGACCCCACTCGTAAGTTTTCCTGGACATTACCGCCTTATTGCTTTATGAAGCTTGTTCAAAGTTTCATTGTACAGATTTGCATTGACATTTACTCCGTGTTCCTTAAACTCGATCAACAAGGGTCCTTCATGGTCGAAAAAGAATGTTAACATCACCTTGCCCGCAGAAGGTTGTGGTTTAAGATGGTGGCGGTGAACTTGAATGTTTCCACTGTATCGACGATAACTTACTGGATGGGTCGTAGTAATGGCACCAAGTTTCGTCACCCGCAACTATTGACAGAAGAAAGTCATCACTATTTTGCCTATAGTCTGTGAGGTGTTGCAGAGATAAGCCCATTCGCAAGCATTTTTCTTCATTAGACAAGAGACGATGAATCCATTGCGAACACATTTTGCTGTAACCCAGGTTACGAACAATACTACGGACAGATCCTACACTACATTTCTGAAATTTCTCTTAATTGAAATTTGACGATCTTTTCTAATAAGGCCTTCTACACATGCCAGATTATTTTCTGCTAATGCAGTACACCGTGCACCTGATCGTGGCTCATCCATAGTCCCCTCTTTTCCATTCTTAAATTTTCTGCACCATTCCTTTACAGTTGGGTACGCAATCCATGCATTTTCATACACTGCTTGCATTCGCGTATGAATCTGCAATGGCTGCACACCCCCAGCGCATAAAAATTGTACGACCGCACGTTGATCAAACTTGGACGGATTTTCAACAATAAACGCGCTTTCAAAATCGAAGTTTTAAAAGTTAGAATCAAATTCAATAGCCAGAGACTTATTAATGTGTTACTTACAAACACTACTAACGTTAACAAACGTCATTTGCATTATTACATTTGCTTTTAATGCTAAATTGATCAAAGATAGGTGTCAGTTGAACAGGCATCATAATATATAAATTTTTATTGATGGTATTTTGATTCAAAAATGCCTGTTTGGTACGTTTGTTATTTTATTCTACTCAACTGTTGAAAATAGTAAGTGTGAACGATAAAAGCAATGTCAATATATTAAGTATTTCAAATAGCGCCATCGTGGTCCAGTGATTAGAGCACTGGGCTTTGGTGCTGGAAGTCAGAAGTTCAAATCCCTCACTCGATATCTGGATGGCGGACTACCCAACCGCTTTAATTAATTGGGTACCTGCATTCGAATGAACAAGGGGTAATAATGCGGTTGTCTACTGCGTGATGCCCACCACGTTTCATGAATTTGGCACGCGACAACTGGGTGTGAGAGCAAGGAGACGGGAGCTCTGACCTTCCGCCTTGCCGGACAAACTTTCTTCCCGCCAAATATAACCCAATCATCTGGTGTAATTTTATATTGCTAAAACAAATTAATTCTGTACCAGCGACTCCACGTTATATCTAGTATCCCACTCCTGATTTCATTATGAGGCATTATACAGGTTATTAAGCAAACAAGTATTTAATCGTGAAAAATAAACAGCGTGTTTGCCGAAAACATCTACCTAATCGTTTTAAATAATTGGGTATGTGCGTTCGAATGAACAAGGAGTAATACTGCGGTTTATCACTGCCTGATGCCCACCACATGAATTTGGCACGCGACAACCTGATGTGGAGCAAGGGTAAGGGAGCTCTGATCTTCCGCCTTGCAGGCCAGGTCCCTCCTGGGGTGTACAGCCTCACCATTATTATATATTATTGTGTGTACATATTTCAAATATCATAAAATAGTGTAACAATTTAGTTTATAAACTGTCAAAACATATCAATCAGGCAATTAAAAGTTAGATGTCGCAGGATCTTGTGTTACGCATTTTTGGATATGGAACATTTTCATTATATCTTAGGGTTAATTTCCTCCTATCACATGACTAAAACTTATTTGCAGACAGTTGATCTTAATATTTTTTACGCTAAAGGAAATTGAAATAAGAAATCAAAGATTTTAATGTTAAATTGAAAGCAAAATGTATTTATAAACGATTTAATATATTCAGTGAAACATTTCGACAATTAACCACAAAATTAACCATTGTCTACAACTTGAAGATGTAATACATATTCTATTTAAATGTCTTTTAACAATTAAGTAGTGTTTCTAGCATGTATGATATCGTTATTGATAACAAGTAGATGGAATTAACACCAAGATATATTGGAAAAATTTTAACTCTACTGTCACCCCTGCATGATCTATATCGGATCTTGATTTAAAATATTTTTCACAGAAAACACTGGGCCATATTAAGATTTGAATCCAAATATTAGTAGCTACGACATATAATCACGAAAATCGATTAGTTTTTAGGCTCTAAATTAGAGTAAAAATGAGTCATGTACGAAATAGTGATACATACCGTAGGTTAGTCTAGTGGTTTAATTATGTCTTAATGAACATTTCCGATTTAAACGGTCCGAAATAGTCCATGTTAAATAGCAATTTCCGTTGCCCAGAGTTAATTATTCGAACTTCTCGGAAATGCAACCACTGTTTGCTCAAAGCTTTCTGGAAATTACGAAGAACAACAAAAATTATGCATGCTTGTTTAATTAAATGAGGTTCAATGAATAGCTTGAGAACTTTAGAAGCACAAACCGCAGCACATTTCAAGATAAGCAGAGAAGATATTTTCTATTGTTAGTTCATATTTATTGGTGATTTTTATGTGGCAATTGAATTGTTCTTTTTTTTTAAATTCAGGGTAAATTTCTTTTCATTAGATCACCTTTTTGTGTAAGGTTTTATTAAAAGGGTAAAATAATTCATGAACTACATATAATAGGCATACCGTTGCATGTTACTTCCTACACGTTCGTTGCCTTGCATTTAAAAGGTCAATTTTGTCCAATTTCACCCTCAATTGCGGTAATAAGAAACAATTGGTTTTGCTTCACTTAAAACTGTTCATATTTGTAATTTATACGACGAATACCGTTTGAATCTTAGACATTATGCTGTTTATTATTGCTTACCGAAATACTTCGAAAATAACCATGATTGCAAATCTTAAAGGTCCTATTATCAGAGGTTTACAAACTATTTAGTAAAATATTGACTAACAAAATGGATTATTATCAACCGAAAAAGCAAGCGGGCTTTATGAAACGACAGATCACCTCCAAACGTTAAGACTGCTAATAGAGAAAAGCACAGAATACAAGATACCTTTATGGCTAGCATTCATCGACTATCAAAAATTTTTTGATAACAGAGAAATATGGACCATTACTGATGCATTGAAAGACGCCCGAATTGATTACAGATACTCGAAAGCCATCGAACGTATTTACATGAATGGGACGTTAACAATAAATAAGATGAAAATACAAAACCAATAAGAATCAAAAGAGGTGTTAGGCAGGGAGATGAGATGGTATATCACCCAAATTATTTACGGTAGTACTGGAAGACGTCTTTAAGAGAACTAACTGGGATGATAAAGGCATCATTGTAAATGGAGAACGCCTAAATTACTTACGTTACGTTGATGACATCCTACTTATAGCTGACAACTTTGAAGACCTACAAATCATGATTAATGATCTAAACACTGCCTCAAAACAGGTAGGACTAGAAATGAACCCAGGTAAAACAAAAATAATGACAACCGAAAAGGAAGACCAATGAGAAATAATAATACCCAAATAGAAAAAGTAAAGAAATATGTCTACCTAGGACAAGAAATAGAAACTGGCAAAGAAAATCGGCGCAACGAGATAAATAGAAGAATAAAATTGGGATGGGCGGCATTCGGTAAGCTGAACTATATATGGAAAACGAACATACCTATACACCTCAAAGCAAAACTTTTTGATAAATATATATCCCGGTATTAACATATGGTACTAAAACGTGGGTTTTTACTAAAGATATAATGAAGAAAATGGCAATTAGCCAAGAGCTACGGAAAGAAGAATGGTTGGTGCGTCCCTTAAAGATAGAAAAACGAATGAATGGCTACGGAAGAAATCTGGAGTAAACGACAGTAATTGTAGAATGGCCAAATTAAAATGGGAATGGGCCGGGCATGTAGTCAGAATGGAAAATAAGTGGAGCTGAAAACTTATAGAATGGCGACTCTGGGAAAATAAACGAGGAATTGGAAGACCTCAAACGAGATGGGCCGATGATCTCAAGAGAGTAGGAGGATTCAAATGGTAAGCAATAGCACAGAACCGAAAAACATGGACAAATATTAAGGAGGCCTACATCCGACAATGGATAGAAACAGGCTACAAGAAGAAGAACAATCGTCTTACAAGACTATAAATTAATAATTAATACCTGTCTATCGGTATCTCTTGCGTATACGTATCTATCTTTAATTTTTGTCTACCTTTCTCGTTCAATTCGTCCGTCGGTCCTTGATTGTCTTTATTCCGTTGTATTTTAAGTTTATTAACCATTTTGGTATCTGATGATGGTCTTACAAGAGGAGAAATTAATATCTAATACCTTTCTTATTTCTTCTATATATTCCTATCTATCTTTAAATTTTGCTTCTACCTTCCTGGTTTGATTTTCCCATAGTTCCTTTAATGTATTCGTGGTGCTTTAAATACAATAACATTGTTATACTAGATAACGGTCTTAATAGACTAAAATTAATATCTAATACCTGCCTTTTGATATATTTTGTGTATATCTATCATGTCTAATTGTTCCTCTATGTTTTTCGTTTAATTCGTTCATCTTCTTTTAAGTTTAATAACCATTTTGGCACATGGTAATGGTTTTAAAGGCTAAAATAGATATTAATATCTAATACCTTTCGTCTACTATATCTTCTATACATATACCTACCTACTTTTAAATTTTCATCTACCCTTCTCGTTTGATTTTCGCGTAGTTCCTTGATCGTCTACCGTGGCATATTTAGTTTTTTGTTGGTCTTCATACCTTATTTTTGCTTCATTGTGTCCATCTTTTGACAACATTTTCCTTTTTTAAACATCTTTCATATTTCCTTTCTGTTAACCAGCGTATTTCCTTGTTTTAGTTATCTTCCCTTTCTTTTTCTTAATGATTTTATACTCCCATCTAATCATTTTTCTACTCTCCATCTTCATTTATCACCCACTCCCGTATTTCCTTCGTTACAGACTTTTTTACTCTTTCCAGCAATTCTCAAGCCTTCTCTTGATCTGTAGGTTTCTGTACTGTATCTCAATCTCATCGTTCTGTTTGTTTGTATTTCTAATCCTCTACTATATCTCTTTGCTCGTGTAGTTGAATACCTCCTTTATTTACACGGCCATTTTCCTGCTGTCCCATCCTTCTCTTTGTTGTATTTCTCATCTACCCTATCTCTTTTCCGTACTTTCGTATCTCCTTGATCCACACATTCATTCTTCATTAGTTAGTGTTTCACTGGTTCTACCTGGTTTTCCGTCTAATATCTAAATATTTTGCTATTCCTCGCTCCTTTCTTGTCCCATTTGTTATGTAACCGTTCTTAGTGTGAAATGTAAATTACCTTATCAAATGCGAAAAAAGCTAAACAAACTGAAGGAAGGAGCAGCAAAAGTAGGACTAAACATAAATAAAAATAAGACTAAAATTATGAAAATAGGAAAAGACGCGAAAAAAGAGACAGGTAACAACCAACCCGACAGGGAACCAATAGAGGAGATAGACGTGGAACAAGCGAAGTAGATACAAAATCAAGAATATACAAAGCCCAAGGAGCCTTCAACACACTCAAGAAAATTTGGCAATCAAAGGAAATACATAGGAAAACAAAAATTAGAATAATAGAATAATAAGAATGTAACAACGATATTCTTATACGGCTCAGAATCGGGGACAACAAACGAAATGCTCATAAAGAGGTTGCAGATATTCATAAATAAGTGCCTCAGAAGAATCCTGTGAATATAATGCCCAGAAACAGTTACAATGAAGAATTATAAAAAAAAAGCAACAAGAACCGATAAAGATAACAATAAAAGAAAAAAAAATGGAAATGGATTAGCCATACATTGCGGAAAACAAATACTGATATAACAAAACAAGCACTGGAACTCGATGTAAGAGGTAAAAGGAATAAGAGAGGAAGACCGAAAGTCACATGGAGAAAGAAGAAGCAAAATGAAATTACTGAAAGAGGATTACAATGGAATGAAATAAAAAAAGAAGGCAAAGGACAAGACCGAATGGAGGAAATTATGTGAGGTGTTGGGTGTAGTGCGCTAGTGAAGGACAGAAAGTGTTAACTCAACAAAATAGAAAAAAAGAACAGAACAGTGAAATAGAGTGAACCAGTACAAAGTTGGCAACTCTGTTACCACATAGACGGAAATACCGAAGAATCGTCGCCGTAAACAACGTCCTATGCTTCTGATGGAGCTACAGGATTGATAATGATGATGCCATCATTTTGTAACAAATCTTAAATTACTACAATATCGAACATTTCTGAAATGTTTTCTTTTCTTTTGAACGTTCTCCCAGAGTTCTTCTCTGTTTCTATTTCCTCCTTTTCTAGGTTTCTTGTTTCTCCATTCTATTCCACGCATTTCCAAATCCTTTCGTTTGGTAGTATCTTTTTGCTATATTTTAAAATTTCTTTGTCTTCTTTTCACGTACGTGTACCGTTTCTTTCATTCTCTGTAATACTCAATTCTCTTAGCACTACTTCCCTCTTCGCCTACCAATCTCGAGTTTCCTCTCTCCTCCTTCCGTTGATTGTGTTGTCTATTCTTTGTTACACCTCTTTCGTTCTATTATTATTGTGGATTATTTTCTTCTCTTTTAATTTGGTCGTCACTTTGTGTCTTTTCTAAACGTTTCTGTATTCGTTTCCACAACCTTCTAATCACAGTACCCTGTTACTTCCTTTGTTTTATATTTAACTCCCTCTTTTACGAGGGCAGCCTTTTAAGTTTTTACAAACGACCACTAGGTGGCGCTATTGAGACGTGTCATTACTATTTTCGTAAAATTTGACATTTGTTATTGTAAAAACAGTGGCTGCTTAGAAATTGACCGAGTAGTTTGTTAACAGTGAGCCTTTAAAAAAGCAATTTTGTGAAAAAATGGATTTCATGTAAAGGTTTTCGTTGGATGATTTTTTACGATATTAGTAAAGGCCTAATTTAACAACAATGCATAGAATCTCCTCGTTCGACTTTTCGGAATGAAACACCATCAGAAAAGACTGTTTACAATTGGTTTGCAGAATTTCATCGTGGTCGTGCGTCCGTCAGTAACGAATTTCGTGAAGGTCGGCCAAAATCGACACATCGAAGATTGCAGTACATTCAATTTTGCATGAACATTTAGCTGTGCAAAAGATCGGGTCTCGATGGATTCCGCATAATTTGACCGAAGCTCAAAAAAAGGCTCGTGTTAATTGGTATAAGGAAATGCTCAAATACTTCAACCGAGGAACTGCAAAATCCACATACAACATCGTAACAGGTGATGGAAATTGGGTATATTCGTATGAACCGGAAACTAAGCAACAATCCACTGTTTAGGTGTTCCAAGATGAACCGAATCCTACAAAAGTTGTTCGTTCACGAAGCACTTCCAAGAAAATGATCGCTTGTTTTTTTTCGGTTGTACTGGACATGTCGTAGCTATTCATTTAGAGGATCGAAGAACAGTTAACGCTGAATGGTATACAACAATCTGTTTCCCAGAAGTCATCGATGAAATCAGGAAAAACAACCGGAAACGTCGCATCATTCTTTATCATGACAATGCCAGCTCTCACACAGCACGTCAAACAATTGATTATTTGAAGGAGAAAAACATTGAATTAATGTGTCATTGCCCGTATTTATCGCCTAACGACTTCTTTATATTCCCGAATGTCAAACACAAAATGGACTGGACAGCGATTTTCATCAGCTCAAGAAACTGTTGAAGCCTTCAAAAACCATGTTTTTGAGATACCAACTTCAGAGTGGAAAAAATGTTTCGAGAATTGGTTCGAACGCATGCAAGTGTATAAATTTTAAAGGCGAATATTTTGAAAAGCAATAAAAAGGTTGATACCAAAAAAAAATTTTTTTCCCTAAGTTTTATAAAAACTTAAAAGGCCTTGTATCCTATATTTTTATTCCTATACATCTCCATTGGTTAGTCAATTCCACTTCAGGTTTTTCTGCAATTGTTCGGGTATTCTGTGTCTGACTTTCCATTGCCGTATCAAAAATTTTACTTTTTAACTCGTTTCTTCCCTACTATCATTCGCTTTTTGTAGAATCCTTGTATATCTTCATTCTTGTGAGTTAATTAATTATTCGTCTCTCGCCGTTTGTCCGTACCTTTTGGCAGATTCTATATTTGACTATCTCTGGTCTCAAATTTGTACTTTTTTTCCTCAATTTTCCCGCTATCGTCGGCTTATCATCTTCTCATTATACGCCCAATCTATCATTTTATTCTTCCGTCGCCTTCTCTCATTGCTTTCTACATAGTCTTCCTACTGTCTATCTTTTTCGTGTATCACCCGCGCATCGTTTTTATTTTTTCCTTGTATCTATAGCATACTCTTTTTTTTCTATTTCTACCCTCCCCCTTCTGTCTTCTTCATACCTAACCTGTTGTAAACTTCTCGCTTCCATCTTTTCATATCCACATTCTGCAACTACTCGCTTCTCGCAGTTTGCTGATTTTTGCTTCTATCCATATTTTACTTCTTCGGTGTCGTGGTCCCTCTCATATTATTTTATTTTATCCTATCCTATATGAACCTCCTATCCGATCACCTTGTTCTTATCATGACATGCTTAAACGTAAAAAAGTCAGACAAATTACGACCCCAATATAAAACGCCAAGATTCTTTAATTGCAAGTGATAATTAATCATTATGTTTTCTTGCAGGGTATATGTCCTGGAAATCGTCTCCGGTTAATAGCTGGCGTGTTTGAAGACACAGGACAAAGCAGGGAACCCTCCCCACAGCTCACCGAAGTTATTTCTGACCTAAACACCTTACAAAGGCAAGGAAAAAGAAGAAGTTGGCACGTACAACCTAACAAAGTAAGTAGGTTTTATGATTAAAATTATGGAAAAAGCGCTGCACCCTGGTCTCCCCGACGCTCGTATTTTTTGTCACAATAGAAGGTAATTGTGTCCTTTGACTTTAATCTTTTTGCCTTCTTGGAGTCGCGCCGTTGTTCCGCGATAATAGTCTTTCTATTATAAAAATGTCTGGGCAGACAGGTTGCATTAGTTAACGTGATTTAGGCGATAATATTTTCAACCCTCGTTATAGCAGTTCTGGATGATTTGTGAGACCCCGCAATCCATTATGGGATGACCCTTTTTACTTCCTCGTATAGACACAACCTAATATTGTATAATATTATTAATGAATCATTAGCTGTTAGAAACAAAAAAATATGTTAACCTATTCTCTTCTCATTGTATAATTTAATAAGAACGATAAACATTGGGATTGATTACATGAAGTCATAGCAATGTACTAAAAACTGGGTTTATCATATCTTCCTATGTAAGTTGAGTAACAATAATGCGGAACTTGAAAATAATGAGGTTGGTCCGTGTAAATAATAAAAAGCACACGGAAAATAGCTGTACATGTGGAATTTTTTTTGTTTATAGCTTGGCGACGATCGAAGAAGTGTAATATGATTATCTTTCATGGCTATCTAGTTCAGATTCCATTGCATAACATAAAAAAATATGTTTTTACATTTTGATGTGCTTCAAAAGATTACTAAGTACACATAATGCATTACACAATGTAAACGAAAAACCTCTCCTTGTTTGTACTTCTGATTCAGGGAAAAGATCGGTTATCGAATTATCAA
>JABXWE010012048.1:0-11836 GCA_014611495.1 Limonius californicus
TTCTTCAATTTTGCTGTTTATTTTAAATCGTAGTAGGCTAGCATTTCACCGTGAAGGGAAAGTAACATACCCTAAAATTACAGTTTAGTGAGAGGTATAATCAGAAAAAAGAAATTTTTTGAATCGATAATATATAAACAAAATACGGGGGTGGTGCAGTCTACAGTGAGACACACTGTATATATATATATATATATATATATATATATATGTATGTATTTAATATTTCAGTTAGTAAACATAGTTGAATGTGCTTTCCGAAAACGCACTTGCCTTTGAAACACTTTGTATTATCTTTTCGAGAATAAAACAATCATATACTAGTTTTAGTAACATTTACAAATTTCCTCGAAAACGACAGATTGGATATAACAATAGAGATTCAGATACAACTTACTCATGGAAGACTTAGTTAAAGATGGTAATATGATGAATTCTGGGCACATGTTTGCAGCTATGCAGGTTAGGCATAAATTAAACAACAGCTCATTGACTATTTCCCCCCAAAAAAAATCAAAACAGGATACTGAATCCGTTTTTAGGAAAATCCGTTGAAAAAGTTGAAATTTCAACAAATATGAAAGAAAACTTATTGAAATATCATGTGATGGAATGTTGATACTAGACTTCTTTTCCCAGAGCGCAGATTCGACCAATTGTGGACCAAAAGAATGCAAGAATACCCTCAGCTTGCAGACAAAGCTATAAAGTGTTTGGTATCATTTGCTACATCATATTTCTGCGGATTAAGTTTCTCGTCTATGACTGCCATCAAAACAAAAATAAGAAATCACCTCCAACTTGAAAATGATATTATTGTGTGTGTATCGAACACAGAGCCTAGATTTAAAAATCTAGGGACCTCGATGGGGCAGTGCGAACAAGCGCTGTCGGTCAGTTTACAATGAAATGCTGCTCAATCAACCGCGGGGTCAAACCTCGACTGAGGTGAAGAGCGTATTTCACTTAGTTGAGTTTATGATGCATGAATGGCTAGTATGCAAGAGACGCCCGCAACCCCCTGAAGTAATGCGAAAGCAGTTCCGGAGGAGGGGGCGGTAGTGTGCATCTAAAAAAAATATTTCAAAAGGTAATATTTGAAAATCAGGCACATACATCGCATTGATGTTTTTACTTTGAAATTTGTTTTTATGTTCACAGTTATTTGTGTTTAGGTTCTTGCATATAGGGGCCTCGGTGGTTTAGTGCGGGAACGCGTTGCCACTCGAGGTCACAGCGAAATGTAGTCGATCCGCTGGGGCGTTCGAATCTCAGCTGGGGCGACCTCATTTTACTTAGTTAAGTTTAGAGTGCATGCTGCATGAATGTTTAGTGTGTAAGGGACGCCCAGACCCCCTGAAGTAATGGGAAAGCGGTTCCGAAAAAAAAAGGATCTTGCATATATTGAAAAACTTAATACTTAAGTTTCATTATTTTTGTTTA
Organism: Limonius californicus; assembly: GCA_014611495.1. Classification (NCBI taxonomy): domain Eukaryota; kingdom Metazoa; phylum Arthropoda; class Insecta; order Coleoptera; family Elateridae; genus Limonius; species Limonius californicus. The sequence goes on from JABXWE010012048.1 coordinate 1,444, forward strand.
CTTTATGAAGAGCGGAAATATATGTACTGAAAAGGCAGGTTTTATTTTGGAAGTGCTCCCGCGATCCCCCTAACCCTTTATGGAGACCCAAACTTTGGAAACCAGTGCATAGAGTTTAGCAGCAGCCCATCTCACGTACAGAGGCTTTATGCTAGAATAAAAGGGTATTACTACGAGGGCAGCCTTTTAAATTAAATTAAACTAGGAAAGAAAAATTTTTTTGGAACAAACTGATTTGTTTTTCAATATTTCGCCTTTAAGATTTATACACTTTTCCATTCTTTCAAACCAATTCTCGAAACATTTTTTCCACTCTGAAGTTGGTATCTCAAAAACATGGTTTCTGAAGGCTTCAACAGCTCCTTGAGGTGATGAAAATCGCTGTCCACGCAATTTTTGTTTGGCATTCGGGAACACAAAGAAGTCATTAGGCGATAAATCAGGTGAATACGGACAATGAAATATTAATTCGAGGTTTTTCTCCTTCAAATAATCAATTGTTTGACGTGTTGTGTGAGAGCTGGCGTTGTCATGTTGAAGAATGGTGCGACGTTTTTGGTTGTTTTTCCTGATTTCGTCGATGACTTCTGGCAAACAAACTGTTGTATACCATTCAACGTTAACTGTTCTTCGATCCTCTAAAGGAATGTACAACCGAAGAAACAAGCGATCATTTTCTTGGAAGTGCTTCGTGAACGAACAACTTTTGTGGGATTCGGTTCATCTTGGAACACCCAAACAGTGGATTGTTGCTTGGTTTCCGGTTCATACGAATATATCTATATTTCGTTACTTGTTACAATGTTGTATACGGATTTTGCAGTTCCTCGTCCGAATTTTTTGAGCATTTTCTTAGACCAATTAACACGAGCCTTTTTTGAGCTTCGGTCAAATTATGCAGAATTCGTCGGGAACAGATCTTTTTCACAGCTAAATGTTCATGCAAAATAGAATGTACTGCAACAACCGATTTGGTCGACCTTCACGAAATTCATCTCCGACGGACGTACGACCACGACGAAATTTTACAAACCAATTGTAAACAGTCTGTTCTGATGGTGCTTCATTACCAAAACTACTCGGTCAATTTCTAAGCTGCCATTGTTTTCACAATAACAAATGTAAAATTTCCCGAAAATAGTAATGACACATCTCAATAGCGCGTTTGTAAAAACTGCAAAGGCTGCCCTCGTATAATGTTTGCCAGGAACACAAGGCGATGTTCTATGGTCATGTTATATACAATTGCTAAGATTTCTATCAAAATTAGTTACCGGAAATTCTAATTGAATAGTTGTACAAAAAATCATAGTTTTTTATGAATCAAAACCAACGGTAAGATTGTGAAGCAATCATTTCCCTATGTGTTTATGTAACATCTTTACCATCGTATATTGAATATCTTTTATGACCAAAAAGTAAATGTTATTAATGGTTTTATTGAGATTACTTATATGATACCATAAACCTATTTACATTTTACAAAAGTAAAGGGAGTGGTATACGGCGTGTTCAATAAAAATCATTTACATGATTCTACGGTCGAAGTAAAACAAGGTTTGTAAAAACAGTTCCTCGAGTAAAGCACTTAAAACAGTGAAACTGATATTCAGATTTTGTAAACGACTAATACCGCATGTCTGAACCAAGAATATCCACTGAAATACAGATTAAGTAAATGCGAATATATAAAAAAAATTGGTATACATCATACCTTTCCTCAAATATAAATTACAGTTAGGTAAAACCCCATCCAAAACGTTATTAAATTTATATAACTCGTACTCTAGTCTCTAAATGTAATCTGTTTTTAAATGTAGATTAAAAGCAAATCCCATCTAGCTTTGACATGGCATGAATTACTGGTACACACTTTCATTTTCTGAGACTGAAGCAAATCATTAAGTTTCATGTCAGCTAATGTTCGGATAATTAATATTTGGTGCATAGGCAACCTACTTTTATTTAAACAAAAAAGAGAGTTAAATGTCAAGCTGTTGAACGAGGAAAACACATCTACGAATATCTGTCAAAACTGCATTCCACCTATAATTGCATCTTGTTAACCATATCGCAGTAAATTTGAGCATAAATTAGAAATGCGTCAGAAAATAATATTAGTATTTAGTGTAATCCGGAGCCGTATGTGACTTGCTACTGTGATATTAAATTATACAGGGTGCTTGTCAGGTAATTTCTGTGAAATATATGGTTTCTGGCTTTGTAATTCCTCTGGCCAAGCGTAATTTTTCCTTACGAAAATACATAAAATTATGTGGTTTAAGCTGAAACATTCTACATATTTTATTTTTTATGCTATGTCATTAGTCATTTACGAAGATATTTATTTTGTCTCTTAAAGGTCTTTGAAATGTCGATGTTTGTAATAGATTTATTTTACGCACCCTATTTAGGTAAATAATATTAAATGTACTCCTCGGTTGCTTCATCCTCTAAAATATAACACAAACTTTTCCAAATATATATATCCACATATCTTTCATTTTTTGGATCCATTCCTGTATCTAACATGTCGTTTTCGAGGAAATTTAGTTTTTGTCTTGTAACGCTCTACATTTTTGTGTTTCATTTCTCGCACCCTATTCAGGAAAATTAAAACTAGTAACTAAAATATACTACAAAATTTTCTGATTTTGCAAGGTAAAGTAGGTTTCGTTTTCCGAAAATACATTCAACAACATTTTTTTGGATTCTACATGAATTCCTAAGTCCATTGTTGTAAGAAACTTATCGTTTTAAAGGAAATTAATTTTTTGTACTCAAAATTTTGATGAATTTTATTTCTGGCACCCCATTCAGAAAAATTAAAACTAGTAACTAAAATGTAATACAAAATTTTAAGATTATTCATTATCAACTGGGTTTTTGTTTTCCGAAAATACATTCAACCACATTCTTTTGGATTCTACATGAATCTCTAAGGCCTGTGTGAGATGTACTTTTGTACAAAATTTTGTTCAAAGTTTTGTTCAGAATTTTGTACAAAATTCTGCAAAACACGTATAACACGTCACAGAATTTTGTACAAATTTCGGTCCAGTTTTGCTATTACACGGAACGGAAATTTGTACAAAACTGTCTGCGATCGTGCGCAAATAGGTGCAAATTACGTTGACATCTGTGAGAAAATTGTCAAAATAATCATGTTACTGTGGATAAAGTAGAAATCTCTCAAGGTTTAATAATAATTGTTTACTTTTGTTTACATAACCTCTAATGTTGTTTATCTTTTCGTGGCTTGTATTATTTTTGCGTTTTCGGGAAGGTTTTTTTGTTTATAAGTTATTTTAAGTTTGCGTAGAATGGCTAGCGTTGAGAGTTTTAGGTGGTACACGTGGTAAAACATTTACATTTTTGCCCTCTGTGATCATTGATGAACACTAGAAAGTACTCGTTTGCGCATCGATTTGACGTTGTTTCTGAACAAAATTCTGTGGACTTTAGAGCACGAGCTACAGAATTTTGTATAAAATTTTGCTGTATGATACGGCATAGAATTTTGTAAAAACACTTTGAACAAAATTCTGTGCCATGTCATACAGGCCTAAGCCCGTTGTTGTATTAAATTCTTCGTTTTAAAGGAAATTAATTCAAAATTTGTATAAGTTTCATTTTTCGCACCCTATTTAGCTGAATAATATTTAAATCAATCCACGATAATGTCATCCCCTAAAATATATCACATTTTTCAAAGTCAAGTGGTTTTTTCTGGAAATAGATACTGTATGTTTTAACTGAAATATCCACATTTTTTTATTTTTTGTTAGTTCTATATGAATTTTCAAGTCCATTGCTGTATGTGCCGTCGTTTTCGAGGAAACTTAGTTTTTGCCTTGAACGTTTTAAATTTGTGTATATCATTTTCCGCACCCTATTTATGTAAATGTTATTAAAACCAATACCGCGTTGTTTTATTCTCGAAAATATAGTACAAAATTTTTCAAGATCAAGTGCGTTTTCTTTTTTGGAAAATACATACAACGGTGTTTATTTAATAATTGAATTATCATTTTTTGTACATGAATTTCTAAGTGCGTGATTTGTCGTTTTCCAGGAAATTTCATTTTTGTCTTCGAATGCTTTAAATGTCAGAATTTGTATAAATTTCATTTTTCGCACCGTATTTAGCTAAATAATATTACAACCCACGATTGTTTCCTCCTCTAAAGTATGACATGTTCAAGGTCAAGGGTGTCGATTTATCGTAAAATATACAAAAAATACCATTTGACGTTTGGGCCGTATGTATTTTGACCCATGGAATTCAAATATGTAATAATATGCATGGTGTACAATTAAAAAGTCAATCTATCGCCATTTTCAAAAAACCAGAAGTCGACCATTTTGAATTTTCAAGTGACTTAATTCGAAATTACTTCTAATACTATTCCTAATTTAAGAAAAATGCGTTCATACATTCCGAAGATATAAACTTGGCCACTGTTGTACACAAATACACATGAAGTTGCAGTTTATGTGAGGTATGCGTTCACACACTACTTCTGTTCTGTGTACGGGGTTTAGGAAATAAAAAAGTTGAGGCATCGTGTTGGATGATAGAATCAATGTATCAATTATTTGTGGTTGTACATGCAATATATTCCACAAGGTATAACAGTTTTCTATAACCAACAGTTACAGTAATGTGATGTGAAGTATGCACCTATTTTGACTAACCCTGTATAAAACGTAAGGTCAACATACAGACACTACGCGAAGAATGTTTGGTATCTACAATGCTATGTATAAAAGTCTATTTTAAGTAAAATAGGCACTACGCCAATCCTGGCCGATATGGGTAATGGTACAGCTCTGACCAATATGCTACCGCCGCGCCGGCTCAAAAAGTAGCTTAAGTTTTTGAAAAAACATTACATCACATCACATTCTACCAAATGGCGGAATGCTCTACAAAAATTAACACACAAACAATAAACTACAGTAAAATAATTATTTAAACTAAAATAAGAACGAGGCGGCAATGGGCTATAGGATAGCGCGTTAGATATCTACGCTAGAGGTACTAGGTTCCATTCCCAGTACCAGAACATCGAATTTTTAACGGTCGTTCTTCTTCGCAAAGCAATGGCACAACGGCAAACCAGCGAGGTATTGTACCTAGTAAATCTTCTCTGGAGTAGAAGTGTTTACAGTTCCCTTGGTTCGGAGCCCACGTTAAGCTGTAGGTCCTCTATGTCTGTGACACTTTAAACGCGCAACATAGGAGAGAAGATCGTTACGTGTCGTAAGAGATAAAGCACCCGAAGAGAAAAGAAGGAAAGCTAGGTCACGTCACAAGTTCAACTTGAAGTGTCAAGTTCAACTTGAAGTGTCAAGTTCAAGAAAAAAGTAGTATTTTCGCTAATTTACGATCTACATCTAAAATGCTTAAATTATTTTTCGTTGCCTCTTAGAAGTTCAATTAGTAAAAAGCTTTCACTTCTTCTTCTTTGTATGTTTTGTTTCTTACTAGACGTGGCGATCTTTTCCCCTACGCCCGTATTACCCGTTTTAAATTACCACAGACATAGAGAACCTACAGCTTAACATGGGCTCCGAACTTCGCGAAGTACAAACACTTCCACTCCAGAAAAATATATTGGGTTAGTTTGTCATTGCCTTTGCGAAGCCATTGAAACTCCGATGTTCCGCTATTGGGAATTGAACCGCAGACAATCTTACGCGCTGATCTCTAGTCCACGAGCGCTTCAACGCTTTAAGATAGCTATAGTATATTATTCAACGAGCAGTAATGTAGACATTAACACTTGCAGATGTAATTTGCAGCACGAGCCGCAGGCGAGTACTGTAATCGTCCAAGTTAGTTATTGCGATTACCGCGAGAAGAAAAGTAAGTATACTTTATCCACGACTAGTAAATTGGATTTCCACTATTTAAATCATATAATGTTCATAAATTGTGACATTTTAAAATGACAATTATGACAAATAATTTTGACAAGTGTATGATTGTCATTGCCACTCGGTTGATTGTCCAATGTTTTATTTAAATACACGTTTGTAATTGTAATCAAGGTGTGGAGTAATGAAAATTCTATTTTGTGATTGGTTACAGAGTGTTGAGTAATGAGTTATAACTCGCACTAAATAGTTGTAGGTGCCATTATTTGCACAAATGTTTTTTTTTATTTAATTTATTTATTGTCTCTACAATCTGTCATACAATGACATTCAGTAGATTATTTAACAAACATAGTTGAATAATGTATGTATAACGTAATAGGAGTCGTTAGAAATATTTATCACATGCAATTGTGATAATAACTAGGTTTATTTTTTCAATTATTTCTCGATACGATTAATAACGCAAGCTAGATCTTATAGCATCGTAAAGCCAACGTCGGTGCTACCGGAAGTGACAGTAACTTTTGGTATTTTAAATGAAACGATAGACCTCTTTTTTAGAGATTCTGATACAACTTCGAATAATCGTTCTAAGCACGTGTAACAGGTAAAAAATATTTAAGTTGCAGCAGCCAATATAGAAAATCTAAGTTGCGCTGTTAAAAGTAGTAAAATACCGGAACCGAAATCCTGAATTCATCTTCTTTTTTTTGGTTAGAAAATCCACTACAATGAAAAAAACTATCAAAATTTAAGCAATTAAATTCTACAAAATGTCATATAAAACAACAAAACCTGACGATTTATTTGGGATTATCTATTTTGTAATAGAAAAAATCTACTTTCACCGACTTGATTTTGCGTAAATTTAATTAATACTATGGAATTTATGACAAATATTCTTTTAATAAAACTCTAGGACCTATAGATGCCTTTCAATTAAGCCTTTTACCACGATTAGTATTTTCAACAACCCTAGCAACACGCTACAAAGCCGCTAAAACAATTATTTCTGATTTTTGAGGTTAATTTTACGGAAATCAGAATACTGACATTAAATGTAGGCCACTTGATATTAATGTCTCAAAATTAAATGCAAATTTCAAGAAAGTATAAATACAAAGACCTCGATTTAAAATAAGAAAGTGGTGGGTGCTGCCCGTTAATCTAGAACTATCAGAATACTGCGGATTACATAAAATAACATATAACATATAACAACAATATATTACTCCAAACTTCATTTCGGCACCTCCAACCTGTAATTTAAAAATATATAGATGGTCCACACCCTGCATAGGATATCTATTATATGATCAGGTTTATTAAACTATCGTAGATGCTATATTATTAAGGAAGTACGCTGAGATCATTTTCGGGTTGCTGAGCCATGAAGTCATTATTGTGCGGTTATATGACCAGCGGCTAGAACTCAATATGGATACAGTAGACACAACATAAACATACTTTTACTTTTGTAGGTAGAATACCCACTGTTCTAATTGAGTGCAAAACTAAGGCATGCCGCATTGAGCACTTTAATGTGTCTTGCAATTAATTAGTCATTGGTCATTACCTTAACATTATGATGGAGGATTTTATGCCCGTAATAAGTAAACTTGAAATTACAATCGTATTTACTGTTGTTTGACAAAGCGGATGAAAGTTTATTGCTTACTTTCTTTTTATTATGCGCTTCCTAAACTTGTTGCCATTTAAATAACGACGTGTTTTGTCTAATTTGTAAGTTATGTTTGCTTCCTTGATCACCATCACTTTCTGGAATTTTTTATTACTATTTTTTTACGGCAAATGTAAACACTTTAAAGCCATTCAAAACTTCCACAATACTTTACATTAATGTTTATGCATGCCGAATTAATGTTTTGTAATTTAAAGCTTATGAAACAGATCTTGTTACATCTTTACTTTCTAATTTGTGAGTAAGATCTTCTTTAATGAACTTTTGATAAATTCGAGCGGTAAATATTATACTTTATGAACGCCTGGTATTACTGAAGATAAATGTATTTCACATTTGTAAAATATTCTGAGATTACAAGATATGGTAATCTCATTTTGTCATTGGTTTTGATTTATGGGGGTACAGTACACTCGCGATAATATGAACAGAATAGGGATCTCGGTGGGCCAGTGCGAATACGCGCTGTCAGCCTCGGTCACAGTGAAATGCGACCGATCGGCCCCGTGTTCAAACGCCGGACGCGACCGTATTTCACTTAGCTAAGTAATGCGAAAGAGGTTCCGGGGGGGGGGTAGTATGAACCAATGGAAAAAAATATAAACAGAATAACACCAAGATATAATATTACAACAAGGCAGGAAACACCTTGGTGTATTTTATTTACTGGTTGTAACAAATGAAATTCTAGGTGGCTAGGATAACTATAAGTGTATACAGGATGAGTCAACTAAGACGAATCCATTTTATAGAGTAAACCCAAATAGAGAAATACATATACGTCATCGTGCGCCGTTAATCAAATTACGTCTGGACGAGTCCATCTTACTGTTTCGGGTGAATCTTCGCGCATAGGCGTCCGTTAAAAACCTAACCTCAAATATGGAAACTCCAAGCAAGAAGTTAGGAGTCCGCGGGAAGGGCTTTTCTTTGACCTTTACGTTTTTATGTACTGTAAACAAAAAAATAATTTTGTGTGTACCCAGATGTCATGTATAAATCAATTTATTATAAGTTTTCGAAAAAAAATTTTTGATCCCTAATATACATCATCGTGTTACGCTACTGGTGAATCATGTGGCGCGCAGGTTTTGATGACGTACATGTATTTCTTTATTTGGGTTTACTCTACTTCGCTTATTTGAAATATTAGAAAAATTGTTTTTGGGCAGATTGTAGTAGGCTCCCTTTGTATACGCACTATAAAAATATTTTTTGGCTATTCCTTCGAGGTTAAATACTTTTCAGGAACTGCTTTACATAGGGGGTAATGTTTATTACAATCTGTCCAAATATAATTTTAATAATATTTCAAATAAGCGAGATATCAAGTTGATTCGTCTTAGCAAACTCACCCTGTATAATAGCCATAAAGAGATGTTAATTTTCACTTCCTGCTAGAAATATTGCCTATTTTCATGTTGGAATCATAACGGAACACCTTTTATATATATTGTTGTGATATCGTATTAAGGTGTGAAGGTGTTTCAATATTTTATTTTTGTTCAATAACTCTTATACTGATGATAATAAACCAGGGATGATGTGTGATGGGATTTGGAGATTTCTATAATCTGTTTCTTTTTCGGCTTAAATCTATTTGAAAACATATTTTAGATCATTTATTTATTTCTCTAGAGTAGTAGAAAGGAATGATTGGTAATTCCTATCCATTGCATGCGATGTCCGATGGTTGTTGATATCGTGTAATTTATTTATAGATAGGAGGTTGTGTTTTAAAATGTTGATCGTGATTGGTAATAGGGAAAAATAATAATTTATTGATTAGTTACGATAAAAATTAGAAAAAAGAAAAGCGTGTGCTTTATGTATCTCGTATAAAAAGTTAAAATTATCATTTAATGAGTTACAAGTAAGTTGAGAAGAATATAAAGGGATGTTTTAATAGACATGGAATAAAGTTTTGGAATAAGTTAGCTATTCGATATGTTTTTCTACATAGAAGATTATAAAAGTTTTTTTGTGTAAGCTGGAGAATAAAGTTTCTTATGAACTGTGGATAAATTTTAGAATTGGTGCTTGAACAAAAAATAATTTCTTGTGAAAGTTTAACAACAATTTATATCCAAGAGAAGTTAGTAGGAGCGAAAGTAAAATTAGAAGTTTGCAAGTTTGACAATATTGGAAAGAGTTCCAGTCGGAGCCGGGGTGGTGGTTAATAAGTTCTGGACAGCGGGTAGGAGTGTTTTGGTCCTGATTGGTGAGATCTACTGAAGGAAGAGGTTAGTGATTTATTTTTTTTGTAGCGTCGTCAAAGTTGATGATACATTAAACTAAAGTTTTGACTGGAATCGAGAAGATTCAGTTGTGTTTTTTTATATCTTTAATTAGTAATTTTAGAATTTGTAAAACCAGGGAACATTCATGTAATGGGTTGTAAATTCAGACTTCATTTATAGTAATTATTGAAAATTTATTGCTTTTTCTAAATTAAACAGAATTGTAGTGAGTTCTTAATACAGCATTTACCCTGAGAGTTTCATATAGCCGTGGTGATAATTGTGAAGTACCTTCATTAATCTTAATATGTTATTCTCAGTAATTTCTTTCTTTGTTTGCTGAACGTATTAAGTAAGGTGGGGCCATACACAACAATATATGATTTTTTATGCCAATAGATGGCATAGACATCTAGGACTGCAGTGGCAAATTTACATAGGCTTGCCACCGAGCGTCCGTCTATCGGACGCTCTGTGACACCGGACGCTCCGTGTAATTGAAATTTTACACAGGGGGACGCTCAGTTGTACGGTAAATATATATATATATATATATATATATATA
>JABXWE010012051.1:0-27737 GCA_014611495.1 Limonius californicus
GAGGTGTCTAATCCCGATTGGGGCGACCGCATTTCGCTTAGTTAAGTTTAGGGTGCATGCTGCATGAATGTTTAGTGTGTAAGTGACGCCCGCACCTCCCTGAAGTAATGCGAAAGCGGTTCCGGGGGGGGGGGAACGGTAGTATGAATGTGAAAAAAAAAAGTCAGGACAGCTTTGATAACGTCGGTATTTGACTGAAACATTTTCCCGACTAAAACTGCTTTTAGTGAGCCAAATAAATAAAACTCCGAGGTATACATTCTACATGTGGAAGAGAGACCCACGGAAGTTTAATGAGCCATAGCTCCAATTGTTTTTACAACGGTATTAGGACAAGCATTGTCTTGAAGAAAACAAACAGAACTTTATCTTCTCTTCCATTTGTTCCTGATCGCCGCTGAATTTTTATATGAAAAAGTGTCATGTTAATAGTCTGCATTAATTGTATGACGTTTTGTAAGGAAATCAACAAAGAGTAGCCATTTTAAACCCAAAAAATGATGCCATCACTTTATTAGCTGACAACACAGTGTTTGTCTTCTCTGGCTTTGGAGACGTAGTGTGACATCAGTACTTTCTTGCACGTTTTGACTGAGGAATAAAAAAATTTACCCAGCCTTTATCAGTTTTGGCAATTCAAATTATTATGTTCGTTTAGTTTGCCACTTCTTACAAATTAAAATTTTATTTTAATTGCCGCTCTCAAGTCGATTAGTATTTTATTATTTGCAAAGATTAATTTATGGGATGCCACTTCCTCGAAACTTCCGAAAGGGAACGCTTGTTGTGCATGTTTAGTCTTTAGCGCCGATCGAAAACAGTTTTTAGAATCCTTTTGTCTGCAGAATGGCCCTGGAAATTCTATGCTTCCCGGAAGTTTACGTGCAAGATTTGTTCTAGAATTCTTGCACCATATTTAGTCACCTTGTGAAAGCTTCCAGCTGTTATGTTTTCTTGTGAGTCGATTTAACACCTTCGCTCGACCCGGTTGCTCGCTATCATCTCAGCGCCGATGACAAATAAGACAAGGCAAGAGTGAGCGCTAGCTCCTGAGGATGAACGCACGTGGTTTTTGGAGACGGAGTTTTATGGCAGCGCTTCTAGTAAATTAATATATCGTGTTGTTTTCTTGCCTGGGGCAAAAGAATCCTTGACTTGTGTCGGATTAAAAATATTAGCAGAGTGTTAGCTTTTCGTAAAGACAATTCAGTGAAACTGTTTTCTCGACTTGTGTCGGATTAAGCCTCCAACCCCGTGAATACCTCCACTAAGCCATTGCAAGTGATAATCCCATAAAGCGACGCAAATTTTAGCTCCTGAAGTTCGCGTCTCTTTTTTCTCTTCGAAGAAAGTCTTAGCCCGTAACATTGTCTCCCTGGTGATCCAGTCTTCAGGGGCGTGCCTGAGATTTTTGCCTGTTTCTTCAGGGCCTAAGAATACCCCAAATTGTGCCCCTTTCTCTCTCTCCACTCCCTACCGAAGAAAACTAACAAATTGTTAATTGTGTTGTGAAAACTTGATGCGGGATTAATTTTATTGGTTTAAAGTGCTGAACTCCTTTTCTACATCAAGAAAAGGGGTTCAGCACTTTAAACGCAAACGCAAAGCTACCTTCAGTCGCCAGTTGGCAGTATTTGTTACTTGTAGTAATCGTATATTGTAATTTCTGTACACTCGTACGTCACTTGATGCGCAGAACTGTGTGTTTAGTAAAGTAAATACCGCAAGCCAGGGGCGGCGAGTCTTTTGCTTGAACGTTCCAACTACCCTTGTGTTAAGCCATAATTAATAATTAATAATAAAGCTCACTAATTGTAACCTACTCTGTACACGACTACGTTCGATTTCCCTCCCGTAAGCGTTTCCCGTAAACCACCCTTACGCCTCTGAGTTAAGCCGAAAGCACTCCCATGTTTCCTGTTACGCGTCGACGAAAAAGCTCGTTTTGCCCGTAACAATATCTCATGTGGCTGCAGTTAAGAAGAAGCCATTTACAAACAATTCAACTTGAGTTCTTTGATCAAAAAACGCAGAGTCCACCTGATACTTACCTTACGGTACTTTAACTTGCGTTTTTATGATATCTTCAACACTTCTTAAATTTTGAGCAATTTGACGAATTTTTACTCGTCCTTCTTGCTGAATAACGACATTAATTTCTCCTTCATTTTCACAATTACCCATAGTTGTAGCTTGTCGTTCAAGAGATTAATTTTCTATACGAATTCTGCCGTATCTAAAAGATTTCCACCCCTCAAACATTCGACTTTTAGAAAGACACCTCCGTATTATGCTCGCAATCTTGTAAGAATTTTAGTCGAATTTACGCCTTCAATCGGAAGAAATTCAATTACTATGCGCTGTTCCACGCTACAACAAAAACAGAGCTTTGCGACATCGTAACTGTAACTGTTAAAATAATATTATAGCGAAACATTTGCCATGGATATGTTAACAAGAGTCACGGCGAATCTTTAATGAATTTAATTTTTGGATTGTCTGCAGATCGGGTTTTAATTTAAACATTCGTGTTTAAATTTTAACATTTCTTGTATTTTGTGTTCTGAATCAATATAACTGGTGCAACTGAACTATTCTTTGAATAATTTTAGTAAATGTAGTAAGTGTAGTAAATCGTATTGTTAAGTAAAGTGTTGTTTTCCACAGCCAACTTTTGTCAAGAATGTCTTATACTTCTATACAATAATAACTTTTACTTATTTGCATGATTTTTCACTAAGAAATTGTTTGCTTACATACAATTTTATAATAGTGCGAATTGTAAAAAATGCAGATTAGAACAGTTAGAAAAATAAAAAGTACAATTCTTTATTATCACGTTCGTAATGATTCCTTCAGAATAAAGACTGCTCAGTATTGTATTATAAGTACAAATCTTTTCAATGTTTGATGAATTCTCTGACAAATTCCACTCGTGGAAGGCATATTATTTCAAATTTTTCCTTGCTGTCTGGGATTCGTGCTCGTTCCAACAACAAAGAGGAGAGCGCGAAAAAAATTTCGACAATATGCTGTACACTTGGCATTTTACATGAATATTTCCGCTTACGGAATAAACGATACGTGCGTATTTTATATCCTTCTCGTACACATTCATTTCTACGGATCTATAAGATTCCAAACACGTTTCCTTCTTACGTTATTTTAGGCTAAGAACGTGTTTTGTAAGGTACTTTAAGCTGTGATTGCGGAGGACAATTTTTAATATTTTAAATAAGTTTCTTGAAGGTTTTGGTTTCTCTATTTACAGTTGTCTTCACTGTTCTACTACCGCTTATGGTTTGATATGGTTTGCCAATCTATTTTAAATTGTCTTTTGTTCTTTTAAATTTATACATTCTTACGGTCGTCTCATCTTATGCCTGCTACTGTTATACCATATTTGTTAATAGAGAGGAATAGTATTGTTACATTACGTAATCATATTGTTTGGTCAGTTTTATTAATGATTATTATTATTATGAAAGTTTCATGACCATTATTGAGGAATTCTGCTTGTATCACAAAATAATGAAAATCAATGTTTAAGATTACAACTTGTCACATGGCACTGTTTCAGTTGATCTACTGGACAGGCAAACCTTTAATTGAAATTGTAAGGCAACGGTTTTTGCCTGCCGCGAGCATTATTTGAATGTGTGCTCAACAGAAAAATATTTGCTAAAATATACGTAACTTCACTCGGCTCTGTAACAGCTGGGAAGAATTATAAAAGTTTGAAGGAGAGGTCCTGTGGCAGAGTGTTGAGAGGAGTGAGCGGCGGCAGTCTACGTGGGGCAGTGATGTGGGCGACACGTAAAGTTGCATATCTTTGGTGTAATAACTAATTAATAGCGTTTGCGAACCTGCTAACTGATTGCTATGGAAATATCCTCTAAGCTGAGGCAAGATGCGAATTTTGTGTTACCATTTATGTGATTATATATAAAGATGGGCTGCAATGGCAATGTCAGCTGATGTAAGCAGTGGCGTCCCTGGTTAGGTTATCGTTTATATTCCATAAAGTATTATATGTGTTTACCCGAATGGGTACGTATTACCTACTTGGTATTACATACGTTTTATATCCCATGAATGTCGTATGTGCTTACCCAAATGGTTATGTATTATCTACTTGGTATTATATGTGGTTTACAAGCTCTGGGTCCTATTATGGTTGTTATACATGATTGGTATGTCTATATAAGTAGTTGTTGGAAACAGTAGTGTAGTGAATATATGTAGATATATGAGTAGATAATGTGTGTGGCATGATTAATCATGATACCCTAGCAATCCTTCGGGAGGATGTCAGTCGGCAGAGGTTGCAACGTAAATGTGCTTACGTCAAATTATTACTATTATTATGAATGCAACATTAATGACAGGATGATATCGATTGACTTTTGCGCGGGGGTGTGGACACTAATGATACTCTCTCCTTCGCATGTGGGGCTGAGGGTACACCCCCTCTCCCCGCGACTCCTGGGAATAACAGAGAGGCTGGCTATATGAACTTAGTCCATAGCCTGGATCCCTCTGGAGGATTGGTGCACCAGAAAATATGCATAATTGTAGTGATTACTCTACGATTACAAATGGATGCCGCCACAGCAGCTAGCTGGCAGATGAGCATCCGTATCATGTTCGAGTCCCAATCCAGGGACAGGGGGTCGAAGGATCGTACAACTGCCCTAAATTTATTGAGAGATCAGTAAGTCTGTGTTTTATTATCTGTTGCATGTCACCTGCTTGTCGCCGCCAGTGAGTTCTGATCGCATCCGCTATTTGTTTACCCAGGAACTAGATAAATGAAATACAGAAGCGCTGCAACCGTATTTAAAGTTGAAAATATTCAGTAGTTTTTATTCTAAGATCGATCCTAACAAGATATTGTAGTTTTTTACCTGTTTTACCGTTTTATTTACTAGTTCCTCTTTCGTTGTAGTTCTTCACTTATTTTCTACTAGTCAAAACCATGAGTAAGGCAGTAGAAAGTTAGCAAACATTATAAATTAATTTACTAACAACAAGCCAACGAAACGAACTGATAACAAGATATGGAGGCGGGAGAGTACTGGAAACAACGTTTAGAGAGAACACCAGAAAACAGATTACCCCAGAGAGCAGGGAAGTATAAACCTAGGGATCCGCGGAAGGCCTATGAAACCATGGAAAAATTAACAAGAGCGGGAACAAGCTTAAACGCTTTAATCTTGCAGTTGATTACGACGATGACAAGCTAACAACGTAAACAAATGCAAACACTTTACACAGATTTGCTAATCTTAAACTCACGAATCCTCCTAACTACAACTACAATTACTTACTTCAACATGAATATAAATGCTGCTTTAGCCGCACTGTGCAAATTAAATAAAAATATTCGTTCAGAAACTTCAGGACATTTTTTCTTCGTACTTCGAACTTGTTTAAATTATAAAATGAGCCTCAGATGTATTGTTTGCAAATCAGTCCTGCTTTTACTTCAGTTTTTTTTCTTCTGCAAGACCTCTGGAAGTGCTTGTATAGCCAAAATAGTAAGCTACAGCCTGCAAGTATGATCCGTCAAGACCTCAGCATTTGCATTACGTGTGTTGGGCATATATCAATCTCTACTGATGATACTTGACGTTGGTAAAATGGTTTTACATTATAAACATGTAATGCTGAGTAGTTTCAATGTTTCATTTTATAGACGAACCGGTAAAGTACATCGAACGCAGTCGCATGATAAATAAAATAAGCAATCTTAAAAATAAACATTTTTTCACATCTTCACTAAAGGAAAAGCTTGAAATACAATTATTAAATGGACCCCTGCCTGATTTGGATGGTTAAAAAACTATCTGCTTACAGTGGTTCCATTTCTAAAGAGCGTACGCGAAGATTTTACTGAAATATCAGTTTAAAAAATGGCTTTGCAGGTCTGACAAAACGCACGAATTTTCTTGCGCTCCATCTGTTTTATTTAGGGGCGAAGTTACGTGAACATAAAACAGTATTACAGTTGTACATCTAAGGAAAAATTACGGCACGAATAATGAAAAGTGCATATAAATAATAGCTTTAGGTTGCCTTTTCTCGGTAAATCAGATATACTAACCCAATGAAATTCAAACAATGGATAACAGCTGTGATACTACCATTTTACAATCCCCCACACTGATTCCCAGACATGCACCGTGAAAAGGAACACAATGTAAGGAACACGAAAAATATTTTGCCTTCTAAACAACACAATAGCGTTAGTCTTGTGTAAAGTAACAAATCTACATTTTCTGTCAACCTTAGTTTTTAGCACTGATTTGTATAATGTTAGATGCTCCTTTTTTCCATCATTCATACTCCCCCCTCCCGCGGGCGTCTCTACTAGTCATTCATGCGACACGCACCCTAAACTTAACTAAGTGAAATACGGTCGCTTCAGCCGGGGTTCGACCACGCAGCCGATCGGACCGCATTTTACTGTGACCTCGACTGACTGCGCATATTCGCACTGCACCCATCGAGGTCCCTGTTAGATGCTCTTATACATTTCCAAGATATTTTAATATCGACTTTCGTAAGAAATCAACTATTACCGTTTATTTCTATTTGCCGTAATCTTTCTATAAGTTTCAATTCTGCTAACCTTCAGACAACATCGCATGTGTGTATACAATATGCAAAGATTTTGGATAATACAGGGTAAAACACTAGACAATGTTTAAGAACGATCAATTGTTGTCCCATTCGGTTAAACCTAAACCGCAAACGGAGAGACTTGCCGCGGTTCGGACACCACAGTAGATCCGCTATATTTGTAATCATTATTTTACACAATCGCCGCAGATGTAAAAGAGAATGTAAGAAATTGTTTGGTAGTAACGTACTACTATTTTAAGTTATAATAATAGTCTATCATTTCACCCAGAAGGAAAACAATTGTGTTGTGTTTAATTACGTTTTATTCAGATAATTCACAATTATTTTAGTTGTAATATGTCCTAAACGGAGAAGTATCTAAACTTAAATAGGAATGTTTAAATGAAAATCCTCTTTGAAAATCATAACAAAATTAAATTAATTTAAAGTTGACCGCGACTCTTGTTAACATATCAACGGCATTGTTTAGCTATAATTTTATGTTGACCGTGACAGTTACGATGTCGAAAAGTTTTAATCATTTTAACGTGGAATAGCGCATAACAATCAAATTTCTTACGAACAAAGGCATAAATTCGACTGATATTCTTACAACATGCGAGCACAATATGGCGATCAATGTCTTTCTAAAAGTCGAGTGTTTGAATGAACGAAATTTTTCAGAAACTCGTGTAGAAAATGAGTCTCATGTACGACGAGCTGCAACTTGCAACTAAAATGTTAATGCCCTTATTTAACAAGACAAACAGGTAACAGTTCGACAAATTTCCCAAAAATTACAAATTAATGTCTGAAGTCTTGGGTCTTGATCATAAAGAAGTGGCGAATATATCGTAAGCTGTGTCAAATGGATTCAGCTCTTGCTGACCGAAACGCACAAATTGAACCGCTTCTTCTTTACTGCAGCGACATGAAAAAAAGGAGATACATTTTAAGGCCCACTTCTGAGTGCTAATAAAACATTATTTCACTCTTTAGTCAAAATGTGCAAGCAGGCAGTTGTGTCACACCACATCTTCAAAGCCAAAGACAGCGAAAACGGTGTGGTACGCTAGTAAAATGATGGCAGCAATGTTTCTGATATTCAAGAGGTGCTCTTTATTGATTTTCTTTCAGAAATTCGTACAATTAATGCAGAGTATTTATACGATATTTTTGCCCGATAACATTTAGCAGACTATCGGGAACAAACGGAAGAGAAGACAAAATCCTGTTTGCTTTCCCCAAGACAATGCTCGCCCTCATACCGCTGCAAGATCAATTGAAACTATAAACAAACTTTAGTGGCACCCTCTTCCGATATAGCCTACAGTATTCATCTTGCTTCCTCCGATTTTTATTTATTTGGCCCACTAAAAAATATTTAGCTGGGAAGAGATGTTAGTCAAATAACGATGTTATGGAAGCTGTTCAAAAGTAAAAGACTTCTTCCAGGAAGATATTAGAAAATATCCAGATTGGTAACGCTAGGCAGGAGGATTACATCGGCAAAAGTAATATAGTTTTCATCATTGTAATATTGTAATACCCTTTCATATAAATAAACTCTTGTTAACATTTGAATACTTTTCGCATATTATAAACGTAGACTGATTTTACCATTTTTTACTTTGGAATTTTTTACCGTCAGTTCTTTACCTTAATATTAAGAATATCTAAAGCTAATAGTTAGTACAGTTATTTAATGTAGTTCAAATGATTTCCAAATTTTGGCATAGCGCATAACATTCTGTCTTGTCATTTCCAATGTGTCATCATCATCATCAGGCCTTTGAGTCCCGAAGAACTATAGGGCACCTTCACAGGCGTTTCAAGACAGTTCGAATAAACTAGTCTTGCACTAATGTATTCATTTACAATTTCACTTTCGCTTTGGTTTGATTTAATTTAATTTTTCTTTTCTTGAATTTTAAACTTTATTTTAATAAAACTTATTGGCGAGAGTTTTCCAGGTATCTTTATTTTGGGCTGATTGCTTTACTTGGTTCCGTGTTACATTTATCTCCTTACATACTTTCAATACATTTCTCTTCCATGTCAAGTTTGGTCTGCCCTGCTTCCTTTTTCCTTTTACCGTGTACTCGAGAGCTTGTCTTGTTATGTCCGAGATTGGTTTTCTTAAGGTGTGCCCGATCCAGTTCCATCGGCGTCTCTTTATGCTTAAGTGGATGGGTTCTTGTCCCGTATGTTCCATAAATCTGTGTTGGATATTACAGTAGGCCAGTATATTTTCAATGTTTTCCTTAGGCATTTATTGATGAAGGTTTGAATTTCCTTTGTTTGCTGCTGGTTTAAAGTCCATGATTCGGATCCATTTATACAAGTACCCTGATTATATTTGTATTGAAGATTCGGATCTTGGTATTTCTTGACAGTTCGTTTGATGTCCATGTTTTTTGCAACATTTTAAAGGAGGATTGTGCTTTACCAATTCTCACTTTGACATCTGCTTGACAACCCCCCTTTCCCTCTAATGTGCTTCGGAAATAGTTGAAACTTTGGGCATTGTGTAGTTTTTCTCCATTTAGTACTAGTTGACCGGTATTTTTATCGGCCGTCGTTAATGTATTTGTCTTTTTAATATTTATGTTTAACCCGGTTTTTGCCGCATTTTGCATTAATACGTTTAGTTTGTTCTGGAGATACTCACTTTTCTCCATCAATCGTATATTCAGAAACAGCCTAATCAAATGTATAAATAAACATTAAAAAATTTTAAAAAAATGAAAATTTCTTCCTCTTCTTCGAGTGCTTTATCTCTTACGGGACGATCTTCTTTCCTATGCCTCGTTATGTTCATTTGATTTTGCCGGTTCATTTGAATTAAAGTTTTAATTGCCGCTCTTAAGCCGATTACTATATTATTATATTCCGAATGCGGTTTAGTGGACCGTTTTTGTTGTCATGGAGAAATGTCGATTAATGTTTTGTATGCGCGCTTGGCCGTTGACGTTTTCTGGGAATTTCCTCCCCTTGAAGGGAGCCCTACGTGTTAAACTGTTCTAGAATTCTTGCAACTTATTTCGTAATGTGGTGAAATATTTTCGGCCGATGCATATTGGCATTACGTTTTCTCGTCAGTCGGATTTAACATCTTCGTTCGATCCGGCTGCTTGCAATAAGCGCCGTAATCAAATACTGGGTTTTCGACGAGTGTCCATCACGTGAATTTTGTATGGCTGTTATCACCGTGGGCTGAACAGAACCATTGACAAGTGTTGGATTTTAAGAAACACGCTGGAATTTTAACCCTTGGAAGGCAATTCGTTGCGAATTTGCTGACCGCCTATGGCGAATTAATATCGAACCCCTTCCCTGTCCCTCTGGATGTGCCGCTGCTGCTACAAACAATTTGGAAATTGGTGCAGCGAATATTTCGCTCCAAAATATCCCATTTTCCCGAAGAACGTTTTTGCGATTGTTGGTACAATCGTGATGCGAGCCTTCAGTGGCGTGTCTGCAATTTTTTTCAGCCTCTTCAGGACCTAAGAACACCCCCTATTCTGCCTGCCTCTTTCTCTACTCTCTACCAAAAAAATCGAGGTAACACAAATTGTCGATTGTGTTGTGAAAACTTTCATTTTCAAGTTTCAAGTGCTGAACCTTCTTTTTTAACGCGACGTAAAGCAACCTTCTGTCGCCAGTTGTCATTTTCTTTTTTTGTTAACTGTAAAGTGCAATTATAAATTGTAATTTTTGTAAACTCAGACGCCACTGGCTGCGTCGGTCTGTTCTAAAAAAGTAAATGGCGGCGAGCCTTCGAACGTTTCAACTACCTTTATATTAAGCCATAGATACCATTTTGATTGTAATCATTGTTTTTGTATTGTGTCACCAATTTGAAATAGTCTAATTATATTTGTCTAAAGTTCACCATATGTTTTATTTCTGTGTATTTATACTGTATTTTGTGCATGAAATTTGTAAGCTTTATATACAGGAGGAGGCACAATAAAGGTGAGTTCGATTCCCGTAAGCTGCTGGTTTCTCGGCCTTCCCACGAGAACCTGCAATCAGCTGTGATTTGGAAGGTGGCGCCGCTAATTTTGACCTACTCTGTACACAACTAGGTACAATTTCCCTCCCGTAAACGGTTTCCGTGAACCGTGAACCTCTGAGCTAAGCTGAAGGTCTTTTTCCATCTTTCCTATTGCGGGTCGACGAAAAAGCTCGTTTGGCCCGTAACAGCCTGTGTTACGCGTTTAAAGTGCCACAGACATGAAGGACCTACAACTTAACGTGGGCTCCGAACCACGCGAAGTGTTAACACTTCTACTCCAGAGAAGATTTACTAAGCAGAATACCTCGTTGGTTTACCATTGCCTTATGAGGGAGAACGATGTCCCGGTACTGGGAATTGAACTCAGGACCTTCAGCGTAGCAGTTTCACGCGCTAGCCTCTAAATTTATTACTTTGTGTTATTAACCGAAGTGTTTAAACAGGATTAAAATTATTTAAAATAAATTCAATGTTAAATTTTACAATTAGTACTAAATATTAAACGCCCGCAGCTTGGTTCTATTTAGTAACAAATACAGCGATGTTAAATGAATGTTCACTAAATTGATGGCATTTTGAAAAATTCATTGATATCCATGCCTTTTAACCGTAGCGCGACTTTTAATTTTTAACGTACTTAAACTTTCCATTCAAACCAAACAGTAACCTAAAAAGATTTTTAGTTTTTTCATGTAATTATAGATGTAATTTAAAATTGTAATAATTTTGTAACAGCACAACATTTATATCAGTTTATTTTAACTGCCTTGATATGGAATTCTCTGTTAGATTTAACAAACATCCTGTATGAATAGTTCTGTGTATTAGATTATTAGCTAAAGTTGTGATATTCCTGTGTAAAAATACGAAATATTCCGCGCGCAACCCAAGAATAAATTAACGAAGGTAATTGGGATACACAAATATACCATAATTGTATTGTTGTTCGCTTTGACAACAAACCCGGGGCTTCGTTTTGTAATTTGCAAATTAAAAATCAATTCGGACTTAACTGAGATTTGAATACGCGACCAGATTTTATTGTTCCAAAGTTCCCGTATTTCGGCGAATGTAACAATTGTTACGAACGCTTAAATTACACAATTTACAAACAATGAAATAAAAAACACTTAAACACAAAACATAATTGAAACTTACAAGGATGCTCCTTCAGAATCTTGTAACAAAATCAATGAGCGACTGAAATGCACTCCATCAAAGCAAGTGGTTTTGAATACGTCGATTCCAAAGATAAACGCGTTTGCGGTTATTGATAGAGGAATGAGCTTAATGAAAATTCATCGCAAACAGAAGTCTCGCGGTACTCAATTATTATACCTGAAATCGTGATTCCGAACACGATACGACTGAAGGCAACCCCGATCACCGTCTCGACGCACCCGCACGTAGTTGCTACAGGTGTCGACGTTTATTACCGACCCACTTCTGGCGCATGTGCCGTAAATCACCATCTAGAGAAGCGTCGCGAGGAGGAGATACAAATAGTTTTTTTTCAATTCTCATTCCTGCTTCTCGTCAATAAGCAATTTTCTGCCTGCGATTGAAATTTCACAAAAGATAGCTGTTGCTGTCGAAAACGGAAGTGGTTATCGCAGGTGGCGATTTAAGGTGAAGAGATTTTGGATTAATCTGAAATTTCCTGATGTGGGTGCGGTTTGTTTAACTTATCATAACGCTGTGCATTTTAAATCGCACCATCTTACGCGATGCGTTATGCAACATCCACAAATCGATTGGAATTCAAACTTTGTTTTTTACCTTCCAACGTATGTAAAATACCAAACTAACTAGTGATCAGCGGCGTAACAATGAAACTAAACATAGTTATGCCACTAAGGGATTAGATCCATCGCTAGAGAAACTAGGATGCATCTCTTAACAAACTTTTCGGTAACAATCGCTACAACCCAGGTGCAATATATTCAAGATATTACCTACATAATTTTATTGAAACCCGAAAAGTGCCTTCTTTATGGCATAACATTAAGATACCAGGGGATTTTCTAAAGGAAACCTGTCAAGGGATGCAATATAATTTTCTATTCAATAATGTTTCACCACGAAAGTTATTGATTATTTTTTGTTAAAGGATTCTATTCTGTGTAGAATATATTTGTATAAATTTAACACAGCTAACGCCTCCATTATTTCCTTCATTTAATTACATCATTTCTTAAAAGTAAAACAATGTTTCGCCTAACCTGTCAATATTTGAGGTGTACTTGATGTGATGTGATGTAACTGGAAAGAAAATTATTTTAAATGGTATGCTGTATTGTTTTCATGGATCCGGTGTTATGTTCGTTTCAAATTTGCCGCTTTATATGAATTAACTTCTTAATTTGTTTGCCGCTTCGTAAGAATTAATAACATTATTTTAATTGCAGTCTTATTTTGGCTTACCGTTTCGCTATGTTGCGTTTTTCTAAGTTTGAGCGTTGTTAACAGTTTTGGTTACTTTGCGTTTTTCTAAGATTGAGTTGTGTTGACAATAGTTTTGTTAGCAGGTATTTTCCGTTCTGAAATAATTTATGACCAAAGGAGTCCCAGAGTTGTTCAAGGATTTTTTCTTTGTAAGTTAAATTTTCGCCGATCAGACGGGATTTCTAGGAATGCCTTTGTTAAACAGTGCTAGCATTCAGGAATTGTTTTTCGGCTTCTCCCGAAGGTCGCACGTGTTAATTTTCCTTCTAGAACTTTTACATAACATTTCGAAATATGGTGCAATCTTTTTGGGGAGAAGGTGCAGATTCCCGTTGCGTTTTTTCAAGCAGTCAATCTTCCACCTTTCTTGGCTCCGGATCTTCCCAAAATTATATCTTCAGGGGAGGGCCGTAAATATATCGAGTGCTGCAAGTGTCGGCTTGGGTTTTCGACGGGTATACCTGGTGTAATTTTCGTTTCGTTGTTTTACCATGGGGTGAAAACAACACATCGACAATTGTCGGATATTATAGAAGTATGCTAGGATTTTAAACCCAAACAAAAGGCAATTCTTTGTGAATTGGCGGATCGCCGTTCGGCGGATGAATTTCGAAGCCCAGCGCCGGTCCTGTTGCTGCTACTATCGTTCAACGATTAACAACCTGTCGTTCAACATATTTTCCTGCTTCTGGAAATCGCCCGAAATTGTGCCGACGCTCCTAGAATCGTTCAAGGTAAAAACCCAGATTTTGTGTAGTGATAAAGAAACCTTTTTTTTGCTCGCGCTACCTTGCAAACTTCAAATTTTGCTCTCTTGTAAATAAAAAGACGACCTTCAGTCGCCATATGTGGTGTTAGTTGTTAATTGTGAAACTACCAGATTATATTCCGTTTTATTCTTGTGGACTTCAGCGCCCCTGGTGTACGTAGCTGTACGAAAAACCTAAATTCCGTTGCACCAGTGGCGGCGAGTTTTTTCTGAACGTTCAAACAAATTAAAAATATATAATCCAAACTTATAGCGTCATCACTTGTCATTTTATTGTATTGTCAATTTTAACCGTTTAATTATATGTGTATTAAAAGTTTACTGCCTCTTATTGTGTCTTTTGTACTTGTTTGTATAAGAATTTTGCAAGCTTTAAATATATAGGGGGGGGGGCACAATAAAGGTAAGTTCCATTCCCGTAAGCTGTTGGCTTCTCGGCCTTCCACGAGGACCTACAAAAAGCTGGATTTGGAAGGTGGCGCCAACTTATTTTTACTCGCCCTGTACACAACTAAAGAATTTTCTCCCATAAGCGATTTTCACGAACTCCCCCTACTCCTCTGAGCTAAGCTGTAGGCCTTTTCCATCTATCTGGTTACGGGTCGTCGAAAAAGCTCGATTGGCCCGTAACACCGGGTACACAACGGCATCATTAGTCTATTTTGGTAATAGCATCACACCTTTCCAGTGCATCTTCCGCTATCTCAATTACTGTATTAACCTTCGTAGCACCAAGCCTGAAAGAAGAACGCTTAGTACCAAGGTGGGGTGCATGTGCACCCCGACGTTTTTTTGTAGGTTTTGGCGTATTTTGACAAAATTGAGCTTCAGAACGTATTCAAAGACATTTATTTTAAATTGTTACATTTTTTATGATTGTAGTAATGAACATAAGTGAACTTAAAGGCGGATTCAGGCTCGTACGCAGAACATCGATGTCGCAGAAGTACGTGAAAAGCGGTTGTTGCATATTTACGTTATTGTGCGCAGTAGTGACTGTATTTAAACATCGGTTTTTGCTCCTGCGTAGTTTAACGCCTATTTAACGTGATATGCACATGTGAAGTGTGCTATTTTGTGCATATTAGAACAAAATCTTAATTCTTCAGTGAAATAATAAGTTATTAAAGTTATTAGAATTTTTAATGATTATATATAACTAAAATGTGAAAAAAATTGATTTCTAGATGCCAATTAACCGGAAAACCAGAGCAAAATTATTATTTCTGGCCGCAGTAGCTCATCAGCAAGGGTTGTTGTTGCCAAGGGCGAAAAAAACACGCAGATGGCAAGTACGGCCATTAAATAAACATAGGAGAAAAATGGGAAGATTCCTTAATAATACATTTAATGTCATGATGAGTGAGGATTTAGAAGAATTTTACAAATATACTCGGATGTATATTCATGAATTCAAGACCCTGGTGAATTTGGTAAAAGGAAAATTGGAAAAAAGGAGTTGTATAAACAGTATTACGGTTGATGAACGTTTAGCTATTACATTAAGGTATGAATTATTAAAATTAGAGGGATAATATCTAAAGAGATACTATCTGATTTATAGTTACTTAGCACATGGTTCGTCAATGTGTGAAGTAGCTCGATCCTACCTTAGAGGACGGGGGAGTGTCTCCATAATTATAAGAGAAACGTGCAATGCGCTTTGGGAGGTTGTTTCACCAATATATATGTCACCCCCAACACCCGAACAATGGAATCATATTAAAAGCCGGTTTTATGATAGGTTTACTGTACTAACATTAAAAATTAATAGATACTACGTTACATAAGTTACAGGTGGAATATGCCAAACTGTCTTGGAGCAATAGATGGCAAACATATTGCAATACAAAGTCCATTCAAATCTGGAAGTAAATTTTATAACTATAAACATTTTTACAGCATCCACCTCATGGCAATTTGTGATGCAGACTATAAATTTATACTTGTTGATATTGGCGCTCAAGGTAAAAGTATGTTTGTGAAACTGTATAATTTCTAAATAGGTTAATGAATTTGTAGGTATTTGTGGAGACAGTGGTGTTTTTAGAAAATCTGATTTTGGTTCAGCAATTATAGAAGAAAGGATTAATAGTCCTCGAAATTCTGTGTTGCCAAACACAGATAAACAGTTTCCCTGTTTCTTCGTCGCCGATGAAGCATTTCCTTTAAGAAGAAATATAATGCGTCCATATCCCCAAAAAAGGGCAACAAAAAAACAACTTACTTATATATAATTACAGGCTCAGTAGGTCACGGCGTACTATTGAGAATACATTCGGTATCTTAGCGGCTAGATGGAGAATATTCAGGAAACCCATAATAGGCCATCCTAAAACAGTCGATGCTATTGTAAAAGCAACCACGGTCCTTCACAACTTTTTGAGATGTACTAGGCAGTGCGATCCTTTTATACAAAATGTAACCGATAGCGAAAATGAGAACGGACAAGTATGTAATATTTTTCTATCTACTTATCCGTCTCAAGGGTAATAAGAGAAAAATCCTCTTTGCAGGTTGTACCTGGTCTGTGGCGCAGTGAATCAAGTGGATTTCAAAATTTGGCTAATCAGGGCTCTCGAAATTATTCACTAGCAGTACTAAATTTGAGAAATGAACTTTGCGACTATTTGAGCTCTAACGAAGGCAGTGTTCCCTGGCAAGATTCAATTACTACAGAAAAACAAAAAAAGCGAATTTTTTAAATTGTATGGAATTCTATTGTAAACAAGTATACATAAAATAAACTCAATCGCCTAATTCTTCAAATAATTCATCAATGAAGGCGTTGAATCGGTTTCTGATTCTGCGCTGAACGTTTTTTGCCTTGTTTTTCATCAGCTCCCTCATCTGCTGACTGTAAAATTTTATAAATGATTCGGTTAAATCTTCAGTACCGTTATCTGTTTCCGTCAATTTATCTATGGCAGCAATAAGTGATCGAGAAACATCATCATTTTTCTCAATGGTCCTTTTTCTTTTTTTGCCATGAAAAGCGGTCTTTCGTGGTGAATCATGGCGAACATCACTTGAAGTGGATGGGGTTGCATCCACAATAGATATTATGTCCACATCTCTTGCCGATTCTGGTGTGTTTGGCCCACAGACATCTTCTTCTCTTATGTTTTGGACAATATCATTTTCGCTATTCACACTATCTTCGGTAAATAATATTTCCATAGACGCAATGTCAACGTTTTCGTGTTCAGGTTCGGATGACTTGGCGCACACACTTTCTTGCTGAACATTATTTATGGTTCTGTACAAATATTAAAAATTAAAATTCATCGATACTGGAAGAACATTCATTTACCTTCTCTGAATAATGACTTTATTCAAGAATCGTAACGACTCTTCCTTATCCCATTTTTTTCGGCCTCCTTCATCTCCAGAGTGAGGTACTAGACGCTTATTCCTCGTATACCTATCCCGCAGCTTTTTCCAAGTCACTTGGCATACTTCCACTATAAATTTAAATTTTTATGGTGATTTAGTATATACCCAACTACAGTTTAATGTTATTTTACATCGAGTGGTAGACAAGAAAAAAATGTTGAGAAAACGGGCTAATTAATTACATATCTATAGTTTATTGCATATGTACGTAAAGCAATATTAAGAGCTCAGGCATGACGTCTGCTCGAGCGCTATATTAAATAATAAGCTAAGTTAACCTGTACTTCTCAAATCCTTAGCAACTTCCTGCCAACCCCTTGTTTTTAACAATTTATTTCTAAATTGCAAGCAATTAGAGTCCCACAATTCTGGTGTCAAGCTAATTATGTTAATTATTTGAAACTCGTCGATGACCAACTCTGCCATTTTTGCAAAGATATTCTTGTACTACTGTTGTGTTCCTTGTTGTATGATTTTGCCAACTACTCGTCGAATAATTCTTCCTACACTATATTATACAATTACAAAAAAGTGCACTTTTACAGTTCAAATACACAACAATTCTAGTAAAATATTAAACGTCAAAATTTCAATGGCAACGGCAAAACAAAATCATTTTTCGTTAGTAGGCATCAAACGTCTCCAACAACTACACAAAACGCACACACAACTACGTCGAAAGTTGAACTTCTACCTACTTCTGCGTCTGAGTGCCGCTGCGCATTTCCAAGTAAATTTACAGCAAGCCGCGTCACGACGACGCGCGCACGAGCAAAAACAGTCGCATTTCAATGTACTTCTCCAAACTTTCTACAGCAACGATTTTCTGCGACATCGACGTTCTGCGTACGAGCTTGAATCCGCCTTAAGGAATATGCGAATATGATTTTTGTTTATGGGTTTTGTGATGGAAACTCGGTTCAAGCAGTTGACGAGTATCGACGACGATTTCCTTACCGAAGAGTTCCTAATAGAAAACGTTTCCAAAAATTGTTCATCAGAGTTCAGGAAACTGGCGTTTTTCCTAGCGCAAGGATTTATAGTGAAAGAGAAGAGAATATTTTCATTGAAGAAAACCCGAGCATGAGTACGAGGAGAATTGCTAATGAAATCAATAAATCACAGAAAGGTGTTTTGAATACGCTTAAGAAATATGGTTTAAAGCCTTTCGATGTCCAGCCCGTTCAGCATTTTCAAGATAGCGATCACGTTCCAAGGTTACAATCTTGTGAATGGATTCGTCAAAATCCTACAGTAAATAAATACATTTTAGTCAGCGATGAGGCTCATTTCACTCGTGATGGTGTAAATAATTTTCGTAATGAACACCGATGGTCAGAAGAAAACCCTCATGCTACGTTTGAACGCAATTTTCAGCATCGATTCAGCATAAATATTTAGTGCGGCATAATTAATGATCAGTTAGTGGGTCCGTTTGTGTTGTATAGGCGTCTTACTGGAGAAGGATATTTACAATTCCTAGATCATTTAGCAGAAATTTTAGAGAATGTTCCTCTAAATGTTCAACAACGGCTATACTTCCAACATGATGGGGCCCCTCCCCACAGTAGCCTGCGCGTTCGAAATTTTTTAAACAATCATTTTCCCGGACGCTGGATTGGTAGTGGAGGTCCAATAAATTGACCAGCAAGGTCTCCGGACCTCAACCCACTTGATTATTTTGTTTGGGGGTGGATGAAGTCTTTGGTGTACGCCACAAGAGTAGACACAAGAGAAGCATTACTTCAACGCATTATGGATACGGCCGCTATAATAAGAAATAATCGCAACGCTATTAATCGTGCTATTCGCACCATCAATAATAGAGCAAACAGGTGCTTTGAATTGGTGGTGGTATTTTTGCAAATGTTCTTTAAATATTTACAGTTTATAATATTCCTATTTGTTAGTCTTCCTTTTCAACATGGATAAAATAAAATACAATATAAAATTTTTTAAATACATTTATTTCAAGAATGGTTGACAATCGGACTATAACTTATGGGTCTATTTTTCTTATTTTGACCCCTTGATTCTACCCCTAAAATACTTCCCATTCTTCCGGAATCACCCTGTATATTGTGCGACTTATTGATTTTCACATACTATACATTTTGGGGGAACATTTTAATTTATTTTCTCATAAACGAAGGAAACACGTACGCTGAAACAGCTTCAAAAAATTAGGAAATTCATAATATTAAATTCGCTAAAAATTAGAAAGTACCTACTCACAAAATAGGGCGAATAATTGAAATCAAGTAGTGAAAATAGGGAAAGAGTCATGGTTACATTCACATTTGTATTTCACGTAAAAGTAGATACATCATAACAGCTTTCTGTGACAAACGTGCACACCGCCTAAGAGAACATATAATGCACGTTTTTGAAATACAATTATACACAATACATTTCAAACGAATATGCATATTGAAGAAACATAAATTTTATTTGTATTCATACCTACCACATTGCATCATTAGAAAAGTATATTCAAACTACTAACTAGGTACATATACTGTACACCCCCTATACAAGACGCCCATCTGGGGAAAGAAACGGGAAACTACCACAGGGAACACATTTCCATAATACAGCGAACATGCATTTTCTAGTGTATGTTTGTCGTCTGCACTCAATTTGAGTATGGCATTATAAGTAGAAGGAAAGATGAGAGTTATTTAAAAAATAGATGTGAAATTTTCGTAGACTACGAGTCAAGAAAAAGTATCGGGGAGTGAGTCACAAACGCACGAATGAATAGAATAGAACAAATTGGATAGATGCATTTGTTGCATATCCCATTACCAGCCATTGTCCCATTTATGGGATGCAACTTTTAATGAACATAAAAATAATAGAAATGCAGAAAACTGTATTACACGCAGCGCAGTTGTTTGAAACTGATCTATATTCATGGCGTTTATTGTCAGATGACACTGAAATGCAAAAAAATAGGTTATAAAGCATTTAAAAGGTTGACGTTTTCAAGCATGTACGCGTCATAAAAATGATAAGTGGACAAAAATTTCTCTGGTTTTGCCTCACACATAATAATAATAATAAGTACTCTAGCAATATATTCTAGAATAGTTGCTTTTTGTGATTCAACTAAAAGAGTAAATGCTGGTATGCACCGTATGCACTTAAGGCCCATAAGGACAGGGGGTAGGCAACACATTTTACAAGGAGAAATTATTTGATATTTAATAAACTTGTAGTGTTATTTATAGCTCTCTAAATCAATTTGAAAGATGTCTGGCTACAATAATATGTGTCTCAACTATATTACTTGCGGTTGCTTCCATTCCTGTAGAAGTACCGTTCCAATTTTTGTAGCAATCGTGTTCGTTTGCAATGCCTTCGTTTCTTCTGGCGCATACATAACAATACTTATTTTTTATATTCAAGTATAAATTTTTTTTTGTTTTTGCGCCTATAATACATGCCTAAAATATAAAAATAGGGTACAGACATTGTATTTTGGTAATTTGACAACGACTTTCTTATTTAGCAGTTTATATGTATAACCCCTATTTGACCTTCATAATGCCAAAATCTAAATTTCACAATGGAAAATACATAAAATATTTCGTTAATTTGAAACTAATACGCAATTTAACAAATAAACGAAATCGAAGTCGTTTAAAATTAAATCAACTCATCCTAAAGTCAATTCAAAAGTAGGACCTTTTGAGAAAATGCACATTTCAAGAAAATCAATATTTTTTAAAATATAAATATAGGTACATATATTTAAAAATTTTGTAAGAAACTACACCACTGCTTACCACCCCAGATAGTGCGCTGTAATTTGTGCAGTAGGATCGTTTACTCCAGGCACCATCAACAATTACAGATATTATAGGCGTTCCATCTTTGGATACGTTACCAGATTCAACTGATAATCTAGTTTCTTCCTCAGCAGCAATCTTCATAGATTTCTGCGCTTCCTCTTAGACAACATGATCAATTTTGTTGTGATATTTGCAATATGTTTTATTAGACATGTTGTAAATGTCCATACTTGCGAATAATTCGCACAACTGAGAATAACCAATACCACTCGCTAGTGATCCCGCAACAGCCGCTATATTCGCAGTAATAGAATTGTTTGAATCAGGTTTTTCTGTTCTAACTGTTTGAACAATGTTGCAAACAGCACATTTAAAAGAAAAAACACTGTGCAATCCTTCCCTTTTCTCCGATATCACAGTCATCATGTCAAAAAAGGAACAACCAAATCCTAAAATCATTGATTTTTATTTCCCATAATTAAAATGTGAATAAATAAAAACCATACCTTTATGTATTAGAGATTTGAGTTCTTCCAGAAAGTACGAAATATTCACTATTCGTCTACCACTAATGGTAACTCGTGGATTTTCTACGTCAAGACTTTTTCTATGTTCAATGAATCGTCGTTGTCGTCTATAAAATTGCAGTCGTCATCAGAATTATCCGTCTCAATGTCATCAGCGGCTATTTCTTCATTTTCGTCCATAAATAGTTCACTTTGGTCAAACGAACATTCAGCGACGCGGTCATCAACATCGTCACTAGATTGTTCATAAAAAAATAGAAGCTCGTTTGAATCACTTCTACCGGATAAAGCACTTCCAACTCGAGTATCATCAAGTGACATGCTTTCACCAGTATTCAGTGCTGAAGCAGTATAAGTGTTATTTTCTGCATTTACTAAATTATTTAGTATTTTACTAAAAAAAAAAACGCAATAAGTTAATCACTCTTAAAAGTGATCATATAAGTATAGTTCTACTATTACTTTCTACTCACCGCATCCTCACTTGTTTCATAATCAGTTTTTTGCTTTTTCTGGATATGCTTAAAGATTTAGCTTTAACCATTTTAAATCGTAGACTGCAGGATTACAATATAAACACACTGAGAGCACTGTATCACCACCGAATGCGCTACGATAATAGCAAATACGGAATTACCATAATTAAAGTACCTATTTAAAGATTTGCGGAAAAGGTACGGCTATTTTCATCTCTTTGCTTATTGGTTAGCTGGTTAATGATGTTATTACTTTCTTTCATAATCGGCTAATTAGCCCTTACATGTCAATACCATTATCGCATCTAGATACTATTGAAAGTTAATGACTTGTAGTTTGACGCACGAAATATCATTAGGTACCTACTTATTTAGCAAATTGAAGAAGTATAAGCATATCAAATACAAATACAAAAATAGTCCTCCTACAACGGCGTGATAAAAAAGTGCCATATTTTATTTGTCAGTGGAGAAGTTCGAAGAATGAGATTTTCCGAGTTCATCTATCCCAATCTATCATAAATACTTATTTTCTAATTTCTCAAACGTTTAGATGAAAATGCGATGTCTGTCATGATATCGCAAAATAATATTTTTTTATTACTGCTGCTTCTTGATATATAGATATTATCATCACCAGGTTTAATTTTATTAAAAAGTTTGCAATTCAAACACCATACATCCGAATATAGACATGTAACATGTTGAAATCGAACAATAAAGAATGAAAAACGGTATAGTACATAATTAATCAGTTAATTAGACAACAGTATTATGAACTAACAAGTGAATTATTAAAACTGATTTACTTGATTAATCATATTGTAAATGATAATCGATTCTTACGGTATTTTAGTACATGTAAAATGAATTCAACTCGGTTACTATTAGGCCAAATGATAATTTTTTGGTTATTATTCGGTGCTAATTATTATAGGTATCTACAAAAATTTCAGAAACTGCATTTTATTGTATTAGATGATTTGACTTATTCCAACAAATAATACACAGAAATAATTCGTAGAAAAAGAGTACGAGACAGACAAAATCACATTATACTTAATTAAACAAAAATACTAAACATTTTTCAGTGTTTCAAAATATTAATTGGTTAATATATTGGTGTTGCATTTAGCTATAGAGAATGTATATTGTATACATAACACTGCCTGCCAAGTGCTATAGAAAAAGGATTTTCCAAACATTCCGTTGATCGGCAAACTAATCCTTTTCCAAGAAATAACCAGTATGGCTTAGGAATGCAGGTAGCCTGAGTAACAATGGAAGTTTGCAAAAGTAAGGATGGTTGCCTATTTAAGTAGGAGTAATAACAAATTCAAGTAGCTCTCCTTATGGGCCTTAAACGCGATTAGACGGTCAATCTCGATTAGTTCCATTGTTTGTTATGCACCGCACGAAAAATTCAGCTTAAACTCTCGATTACAAAATCCACCGGAGAGACGGGTTTAATCACTGGATTAGCTAATTCTAACCTAACTTTTTGTTTTGTCGTGACATTGTGTATTTGATTTGTGTAAAAAGAAAAGTTGTGGTTAAAGAATGGACGTGGAAGACGAGATATTTATAGAGGATGATCCTGAATTTTTGGACATCATTAATTTTGGCTTTCCTCGTCGAAATTATGAGAGGAGCGATTATTTCGACACGATGGACAATGCCTCATTTTTTCGCCGATTTCGGTTGACGAAACCGACTGTGTTAAACTTCCTCAATGAAATTGAGGAAGAAATTGAACATGACAATGATTTGTAAGTTATTATACACAATATAAGTGATAGTTGCCATTTAAAATACAATCACAATTTTTTTATTGTAGAAACAATAGTTTAACGCCAATGAATCAGCTATTGACCACATTAAGGCTTTATGCTTGTGGCAACCACCAAATAACAATAGGAGATTTCATTGGCTGCCATCAAACCACCGTTTCCAGGATTTTTAAAAGGGTTACCAATGCAATTTGCCAGACCAGGGCAAATCACATTGGAATGCCACGAAATGCTCAGGAAAGGTTGAGGATTTCAACCGACTATTATAATATATCCCGGTTTCCTAAAGTTCTTGGTTGTGTTGATGGAACCCACATCAAAATACAGTCTCCAGGTAAGAAGCTTTTTCATCAACATTATTTATTTATTTATTATTAATGGCAATTTTAGGTGGTGATGACGCAGAGGTGTTTAGAAATAGAAAGGGGTATTTTTCTATTAACACTCAAGTTGTAGAGGATGCGCAACTTAAAATTAGGGATATTGTTGCAAGATGGCCTGGATCAGCCCATGACCAGACTATATTTAATAATAGTAGAATACGAGCAAGATTTGAGACCAACGAATTCCAAGATTCTGTTTTACTAGGTAATTAAGCTTGTACTATGTATTTCTCATGTTATTTTACTTAATTTTAGGAGACAGTGGCTATGCTAACCGCGACTACTTGTTGGTTCCTCTGTTGCATCCTGCCAACCCAACAGAACAGTTGTACAATGGGGCACATATTAGGACACGCAATAGTGTGGAAAGATTGTTTGGAGTGTGGAAAAGAAGGTTTCCTATTTTGGCTTATGGTATGCGATACAAGCCAGAATTTGCCAGTGGAGTGATAGTGGCTACTGCAATATTACATAATTTTGCAATTGATAACAATGAAAATGCACCTCCACCAGCAGAAAATATAGATGTTGATGAAATGAATTATTTAATTCAGCTAGGAGACATTCCTGATCCTATAAATCAAGGAGGACATCAGGATCACAAAGGTTTGGATCGCCGCAGGCATTTGATAGATCATTACTTTGCACAATTGTAAAAATTTATTTAAATACATTTATTAAAAAGCAACATATTTTATTAGTTTATATTACCTTTGAGTAATTAGGTAAGTAAGTTTAGCTACAGATTTCAGTCTTTAAACAAATAAAATGAGATCTTATTGCGGTATTCCCAACAAACAGCCATAAACATTCTAACTTAATAAAAATACACAACTTTATACATTTCAGTGCAATTGCATATGGAGGTTTGTTTTTAATAACTCTATTTTTAATAGTTGTTCTTCCTTGGCTAGGCGAAGATTCTCTTCCTCCAGTTTTAAATTTTTAATTTTTTGTTTGTGTTCCTCTTGTGCAAAATTTTTGATTTCAATGGTGTGTTGCAGCTGTTTCTCCACTAAAACTGTTCTTTTATTCAATAATGCATTATATTTATCTCCAACATCTGAAGATGTGAGAGCACGTACTCCTCCAACAGGTCTCCTACTAGAAACAGGGGTCTTAAGTTTCTTTGTTTCAACTACTGATGTGTCAACTGTTGAAATGGTTGTGGCTTCCAAGTTGGGGAGCAGTTTTTGATTCATTTGTTTTTGTAGCACTGTTGGAGGACATCTGACACTTCGATTCTCAGGAACTAGTGTTCTCTGCTCAGGTACTATATCTATTATATCAACAGTTGCCTAAAAACAAGTGTGATTAAAATGTGTATGCCCCAAAATATAAAATACTTACATTTTCTATTATCAATGTTGAACTGGTGGTGGCTTCCAAGTTGGGGAGCAGTTTTTGATTCATTTGTTTTTGTAGCACTGTTGGAGGACATCCCACACTTTGATATTCAGGTACTAGTGTTCTTTGTCCAGGTATTATATCAACAGTTTCCTAAAAACAAGTCTGATTAAATTGTGTATGCCCCAAAACATAAAACTTACACTTTCTGTTTGGAAGCGTGGAACAAATTCAAAAATGTCCACGTCGTCTTCATCTGATTCGTACAATTGCTCTTCATTTGGTTTTCTTCTTTTCAGAGGTTTGACATTTGCTTTAACATCATCTGAATCAAACTCAGAATAAAACCCACTCACAGTTTTTTCATTTATTATCTGTGCCAATAAACTGTCCACTTTATCAAGTTTAATATCCGCTGGGGCAGGGCCTCCCCCGGTTAAATACAACTTCTTTCTCTGGTTGGCCATCTTCTTGCGCAGATCTTTTTTGCGGTTTTCGTATAGCCTTTTCAGTTGGTCCTGGTTCCGAAAGACCACAATCGGTGCTGTATTGTTGAATTCCACTTCAATTCTTTTCCACGTTTCAGCTTTTTCTTCCAGATCACCTCTATTGGTTTTTTTGTCCTCCAATATTGCACCATACTTCATGGCAATCATCATTAGATGCTCTTTTTCAGCCGGTGAAAAGTTAGGAATTCGGTTTAACTTTTTATTTGCCATAATGTAGAAAAAAGCATAACCAGAAATAAATAAACACAACGGCATGCACAATTTTGTTTACAATGTTTAAGGTTAGATTGTTTTGATGTGAGTTTTTGACAGATAAAACAGCGTTGTCAAATCTCTAATCCGGATTGGTCAATCCGTGTACGGTGCATCATAAAGGAAGACGATTAATATAAGCGCGATTAACTAACTACGATTAGACTTTAAAACGGTGCATTCGGGCATAAGCCACTTACACTATTATTTATTGTAAATATGTTATTTATGTTGATGTCCCATTTTTAGGAATTGGCTGAAAATAACATCAGCAAGCACGTGGATGTTTCTTGAGTCATAACGAAATTTGAGTGGTTTACCTTTGTAAAAATATTATATAACATGAGTTTTACAGTGGTAAAAAATGTCTAACTACAAAAGAGATAGAGAAAATTTTAGTGGATCCTGCATTTTGGGAAGACATGAAAAACAACGATGTTGATGTTGACGATATTCAAGTTGCAATCGTTCCTCCAGATCCTGACCAGCTAACTGACAGAGAATTTTTATGAAAATAATCTTGAAGAAGAAGCAATGGAAGATGTTGCAGGTACCCTAGAGTTATTGGCACCTATAAATGACGAATCTGAATTGAGCAGCGATGATGAATCACTGACCGTAAAAAAACGTAAGGTAGGTAAAGCGACAAACCATCTTCCGTGTAATGAAGATCATCAGCAAGCTTTTCAATTTCTCAAACAGTTGAAAAACAGGCAAAGTGGACAGAGAATCAAATACAGTACACTAAGACGAACAGTTTATCCGAAAATAAATTTGAAAATGTTAGATCTCTGTTATAAGGTAAAACAGCGGTTGAAATTTTTTAAGAGTTTTTCTGTCAAGGCATTATTGATCATATAGTAGAGCAAAGCACATTGTACGCACACCAAAAAATTACTCAAATTTTTCGGTTACTGCCGATGAATTGAGAAGTTTT
Organism: Limonius californicus; assembly: GCA_014611495.1. Lineage (NCBI taxonomy): Eukaryota > Metazoa > Arthropoda > Insecta > Coleoptera > Elateridae > Limonius > Limonius californicus. The sequence continues at coordinate 27,277 of JABXWE010012051.1, forward strand.
ATTGGGATTTTATTGTTTACTGGTTATCACAAACTTCCTCAAGAGGACATGTAATGGCAACAATCCACGGATGCTGGTGTACCTTTAGTATACAGTGCAATGCCTCCAGACGATTCAAAGATATAAAAAAGTATCTCTATTTAGTGAGTAGATAGAGTTGGACAGTTTGACGACCACCCCCCACTCCTGACCTTGATTTCAAGGTCAAGGCCATTGTTTCCCCTCACTCGACCTTCGATTGAAGGTCATCAGATTCCCCTCACTGGATCTTGAGTCCAAGGTCACCACCTCTCAGAAAACCTTGAGTAACGGATCAAGGCCAGCTAGCACCCCCCTAAACCTTGAATGTGTAAGGTCAATTCAATCAGAACGAATCAAAATCTTATAAGTTTTTATTGTACAAAAAATTACATGATAATTGCAAATACATAAAATACAAGTTTTACATAATAATTCGAAAC
>JABXWE010012052.1:0-51685 GCA_014611495.1 Limonius californicus
TTACCTACGGCGCCCAGACGTGGGCATTAAGAAAATTAAATATGGATAAAATTGATAAAAGGCAGAAAAGCATGGAAGGACAAATTATAAACCTGAAACTAAGCGATCGAAACAGTGCGAATGGATCTGACAAAAAACAGAAGGATGCTATCAAACATGTAGCTTCACTTAAATGGAGATCGGGGAGGTCTTTGTCCAACAATGGATGAATAGAAGAAGAGATAGAATTTGATATCTTGGTCATGTCATAGTAATGCAATCTCTAAATTTTTAAAATTATTTGTCTAGTCTAGTGTGCAACCTGTTGCAATAATTTTATTTCTGTTTTTACGTTTATTTAGTATTATTCTTCGACTGACGGAAATTCAGGTTCCTCATCTTACAGGTACATCCCGCTTTTAACTGGAAAACTATTTTCAAGACGTTACCCTCGAAAGCCATTTTAATTCCGCGGCATAAAGAAGATATGCGTATTAACAAATGTTTCGAATAATACTTGATGGAATTTACTACTTTAATGACATTTTTTAAAAATCAACCTATTTGAGAAGGTAAAGATTTTGATGCAGGAGCTTCTCGATGTAAAAAACAGAATAACCATGTAGCATTTGGCATTATCTTTTTTAATCTGACAATATGATACGATTGATTTCCTCTCATAGCCTTGGGGCCACCGGTGCATATAGCAATGCAGTCAATCTCGTACGTACCTATTAGTACTTTGCATGAAAGTGTCGAATAAACATTTTTCGGTGGTATTGACCTCTAATGGAGAAGAAAATAAAATATCTTCCGCAATACCATGTCCAGTATTGTATCTTACAAACGCTATAAATTGGGAACAGTTAGACATATCCTTGAATTCGCCCGTCTGTAATGAGTACGTGCACTTCTTAATATTTTTAACAACTTATGTTCGAATATCTTGTACCATGTTAGTTATTCTTGTTTGGATAGTACTATTAGATATTGCTTTCAGCTTGTGAGTCTCTTTTTTACCTAGCATTATTTGCACCATTTCAACAGCTGCTGGAAAAAGCAGATCTTCAGCAATTTTATGGTGGTTTACTGGTTTCTGCAATGCGAAATGCAACTCGATAACTTGATAGTAATGCTTTCACTAGTAGTGGTTGCTGATGTAAAAATGGCTTGCTCCTTGTGGTGGGAGATTAGCTTCCTTTCAGAAAATTCCACGGGCTTTTCTTATCTGTCTGAATGTTTGGTATTTAAATGTCGAAATAGCTTCGATGGCTTCACATTTTTCTTTGACAAGACTTCTCGACAATGTTTGCACTGGAGTTTCTGGGAAATAACGGTACAACCATATTTGAGTTATTTATCGTTGTAAAATCTATTTTTTTTTTGTATTCTTGTCACTGCGAGACGTGGAAGGTTCTAATGACCGTTTTAAAAACCTATCCATCTTTAACAAAATGAGTATAACTAGCACTTAACGTTAAATATTTGTTATCGGTTAATTGCACTCAACAGACAGTCAGCAGTACAGCACACAATGTTGAACTGATGACTAATCTCATCGCGGTCCGCTGCTTATATAAAGCAAAATGGAATTTTCAGATTATTTCAGTGCCATCTAGCACCCTCCCAAATATGGTGGAAATTGTCAGAAACACAGAGAACAAATAAATTGCTACTTGGGAGATGGCGTCAGTAGGTCGTTTAGCCGCTGGTTCTGAATGAAGTTGAGTACCACAACAGGGAGGTCGTGTTATATTCGTTTTGGATTTGCCGCTTTATATGAATGAATAACGTTATTTTAATTGAAGTCTTATTTTGGGTTACCATTTTAGCTATTTTGTTTTGTCTTGAAAATTGAGTTATGGAAGGCCGGTTCCCTTAAACCTCGACAGTTTCTTTTGTGTCAAAATTGCAGACTCTTGTTTTTTCTCCGCACTTGACCTCGGACGCTTCCGAGAACTCACGTGTTAAAAATCTTTCTAGAACATTTCATGTTATTTCGTAATATGGTGCAATCTTTTGGGAGAGTGCAAATTCCCGTTGCGTTTTTACGTCAGTCGATCTTCCACCTTTCTTGACTCCGGACCTTCCCAAAATTACATCTTTAGGGGAGGGACGTAAATATATATCGAGTGCTGCTTTTCGACGGGTATACCTGGTGTAATTTTTGTTTCGTTGTTTTACCATGGGGTTGAAAACAACACATCGACAATTGTCGGATATTAGTACGCTAGGATTTTAAACCCAAACAAAAGGCAATTCTTTGTGAATTCGCCCTCCGCCGCTCATGAACAACCTGTCGTTCAACATATTTTAATGCATTCGGAAATCAACCCTCCGGGAATTGTGCCTGCCTTCTCCGAAGTTCAAGGTAAAGAACCAGTTTTTTTGTGCAGTGTAAAATAAACCTTTTTTTTCTCGCGCAAACTTGCAAAATTTCGCGATATTGAACTTGTTTTATGCAACCTAAAAGCGATCTTCAATCGCCATGTATTTATTGTTGATTGTAAAAGATATTAATACTGTATTTTCTCCTGTAAACTCTACGTCATTGGCCACACAGATTCCTTAAAATATCATAAATATTGTGCGCCAACGGCGGCGAGTTTTTCTGAACGTTCAAGAATTAAAATTATGTAATTCAAACTTTTTGCGTCATAACTTGTGTCACTTTATTGTATGGTCATCTTTTAACCGTTTCATTATGTGTTTTAAAAGTTCCTGCCTCTTTTATTTTGTGTGCTCTGTATTTGATTATGTAAGAATTTTGCAAGCTTTAAATATATAGGAGGAGGCACAATCACGGTAAGTTCCATTCCCGTAAGCTGTTGGCTTCTCGGCCTTCCACGAGGACCTACAACCAGCTGGATTTGGAAGGTGGCGCCCACTTATTTTGACTTACCCTATACACAACTAAAGATTTTCTCCCATAAGCGATTTTCACGCACTCGCCCTACTCCCCTGAGCTAAGCTGTAGGCCTTTTTCCATCAATCTGGTTACCGGTCGTCGAAAAAGCTCGATTAGCCCGTAACAGTCGGGTGAAAAATCTTGGCCAGAAGGAGGTCACGCTTTAAAAAGTTTGGAAACGACTGGTTTAGACTAACGTTGAACTGATATCCTGACATTCTTGATAAATGTTTGCACGTATCTTCTATGTTTATGTAAATGTTCTTGGTGTACAATTTATTACCATTTTTGTTAGTCAGCTATGCTTCTCGATACGTTGTTGTCACGCTTTTTATATTTTCTCTAATCAAGTTTTATTGTACTTTATTTTATCATCCGACATACGTTTTCAAATACGATATGAGCGTATTTTTGTTAAGGTTTGATTTCTTATTTTAGAAGATACCATTCAGGAAGTTCTTTAGTTTTCTACCAATTATCTATATTCATGTTGTTGAAAGCATTGTTATTTTATGATTTTTACATAAGTGATGTTATGCAAACAGTTTATAGTACGTGTTTTACGCGGGCAAACTGTACATAATGATGAAACGTTTTTTCGATTTTAAGTTGCTAAATGGGTCAATATAAAGTTGGTTGCAAAAATTGGTGTTGGATTTCTGAGGGCAGTAAAAGTTAAGAAAGTGTATAGTAAGAACTATATGCGAGTATTAATTTCAGAATGCTTAAGTTGCATTCGTTTACAGTACGAATAACAGTTGCATCTTACACAAATCTGCATCGATACTTACTTTTCTTTTTTGTTGGTGTGGTACAGTTTTGTACTCTGTGTATAGACTGCGTATGTTATTTTTTCAAAGAATAATGTCATGCATCGTCTCTCAGAATTCTTTTTAGGATTAGTTATAGTGATCGTTTTTTATGTTGTTTTGTTGAGATGCATATATTCTAATAAGTAATTATAAAATTTCAACAAGTATTTATTAGTAATACAATTTTTATTTGTTAATTAATTATCATATTCAAGGCTCGGATTTATATGCACGCTAAAGTTACAAAATATGCGCATATATATGCACACAAAATTGGTTAAATATGCACTTATTTATGTAAAATATGCCGTATTATATGCAAAATATGCAGCATTATATGCAAAATTAAAAAGTAAAAGTTGCAAATTATTAAAACTCATTTTATTATTATTTACTATAATATTTATCTACAACAACAAACCCAGAAAAATACAGTATTAAACTAATATTTAAAATTACATAAAATTAAAAATAATATTAGATAAAATAATAATTATAGAATTATTGCTATGTAGGTATTTATTCTTTATGTTTGATACAATTCTAACTATTAATTGTAATATGTTTCCCAAAAGAACCCAGAAGAAACGACTGCCTTTTGTCAGATAATATACATTTCGTTTCATATGAAATGCACCACCCATTAAATATGTGGTAAATCGACCGACTCCCTCTAACAACATCCGCTTTGTTTACCTAGGTATTTCTTAGAACCTTTTAACTGATCAGCTGGTCACTAAGCTGGGTTTAACTAGCTGGGTTTTCATGGTTAAATTTTCATAAACAGGTAAACACTAATTCTTGGAAATTCCTAAAATCCATCATTGGTTTAGTGGAAGCACCCCAAAAATTTTCAATTTTTAGAATTTAGTGAAGAAAAATGCTTCAATATGCATTTAATGCAAATGTATGGAGCAAAACACTAAAATATGCAAAATATGCAAAATTAAAATGGTGTCATTTAAATTCATTTCACTAGACACAGATAGATACAAAAGCATTTAGTTGGCATATCGATACTTTAGAATATGCATTTTGCATAAAATCCGAGCCTTGATCATATTGTATTGCGATCGGAAAGTTTGATATATTATCGCAGAAACCCTGAGAAACTGTTAAATTTTCACAGTTGTATAATTATACCTGTGTAATTACAGAAATATACGTTTCCTGTTTTAAAACTGTTAAAGTAGGTCATTGTTCTGTCGTTTCGATTAAATGCGCCACCGCGTCTGTTAAAAATTTACTAGCTTAAGCAGGCAGGGTAGTTTTCCACTCCGACGTGAGAAAATCAATAGTTTTGCTTCACTGAGATTGTAGAGAGGGCATATTGTGCAACACAGAACATCGTTCTGAGTAGCTTGAACTATTATTAATGTTTTCGGTAGAATTTATAACTTTGAATTGTTGATATTGAAAACATTTGTATAGAAAATTTAATTTAATTTTTTAAATCCGAATTTTGTACACTATTTACAATTATTGTTTTTGTTATACAAGGAGGTTACATGCAATTGTGAACCTAGGGTGTCTTGTCTGTCATTTTAAATATGTTGCAAAATGTACGACTTCGTTTGTTAATTATATAAATACATGTAATATAAAGTCAGAATAATTGGTAACTCTTTAATAATAATGTTTTCATAGAAGATAATAGAAACATTTAATACTTAAACACCATTCGGGAACAATGAGATTCTACTCAAATTACACTGGTTGATAGTTTGCAGAAATAGTAGCTCAATTACTTGGGTATCTGTCTTGCAATCGTAGGTTCAGCAGTTTTAATCCGAATACCACAAATATTGTTTAATAATTATTTATTGGCTAAGGTTACATAAGAATGTTTGCTTAAAGAACATTTAATTTTTGTCAAATTTCTCCTAAATTTTTATAAATGTTAACATTATATTAGCTTAAATAATAACCCTGAATGGTAATGTTAGAAATATACGTACCATGATAAAAGCTGATTTTTAAAATGTTAATATTGTCAAATTTATTTAATTAATTCGTTGTTGAACCTAGTAATAAAAGATGTAGATGACTTTTATGTAGTATATTAATGAAAGAATATTAAGGTATTGGTGAGATACATACAGGTGTTATGGAGGTGTAGGATCTAAAATGTAGAGTATTTGTATTTAACCAATTACACGTTGGTAGTGACCTTTATATGAATCTCAATATGTGTCTCATCCTTCTAAAAGGGCAAGGACAAATTCTAAAATAAGAGTATATTCAAATCGGGCTTTTTATCTCGCTTTCTTGAAGGTTTTCCGTGCTTCATCAATAAACCAGAAAATGTAATTTTTAAGGTATTGTGGTGTTTCCTTGTAGTTAATGACAATACGTAAAACTGATTTGGCAAACTGAATATCGCAAGACGATAAGGAGGTGAGAATTTGGATTCTAATATATTATTATAATTAAGCAATAAAAATTGAAAAATTGCTTAAGCAAAAGTGTTTGTCAGTTTCGAGTCTTCTAAAAAACAACAACATAGGAAAATTTAGAGGTGTAATATATGCTGTTGGATCGAGGAAGAAGAATTCTATTTTAATTTATCATTAGAATAAATCTGTGACACAGGCAAATGCATTCAGAAAATCGCACATGCAGAATGTCAGCATATCAAATTGACTAAATGCCAAAACCAGAAAACTAGGTTAATATATTTATATCTTATGATCAACGACATTTTCGATAGAGGTTGGTTGTGGAAAACAAAAAGTGTGCCTTTACTTAATTTATATAGTTTATAACATTTACTACAATTATTTAATATTTATCAAAGTATGGTTCAATTGCTATTTATTACTTTAGAAGATTACTTTTAAATGCATAACATGACTCCTTCGCGAATACGATCATCCTATAACTTCGCACCTGTTAAAAATTGATATTTGAATTGCTTGATAAACCTACATGGATTTTTATATAATTATTCTGTATGGAAGAGAAATTAACGCACCACAATTAACAATCGCAATATTGTTTAAAGTATTGCATGTAATGAAGTACGGTTAATCATAGATAATGCTTAAAATTAAGTAAACCATATTTTATCCAAATTAACAACAATCAACGCAATTTAACAACAATCAACGTAAAAATTAAAAAAATCAAAATTCGAAAACTGAAAAATTATAAGTTTACAGGCTCAGTAGGCTGTGTTTCTGCCCTCGACTTGTTATGACAGCTTGACAACGACGATCCATGCTTGAAATTATCACACTTAACTGTTCTTGTTCAAGGTTATCCCACATTTCCACTAATGAATTCCATAGGCCGTTAAGAGTTGCAGGAGGTGGTTGAAGGGATCGTACTTGTCTTCCGAGAACGTCCCAGAGGTGCTCAATCGGATTCAAGTCCGGACTTCTGGCTGGCCATTGCATAACAGGAATTCCAACGTCGCCTAGGTATTCTTGCACAATTCTGGCTGTGTGGGGCCGAGCGTTGTCGTGCATTAATTGGAAGTTGTCTCCAATGTATGGGGCATATGGCACAACATACTATTCTAAGATATCCGTAATGTACCTCTGACTGTTTAAAGTGCCGTTGGGGAAGATGTGTAGGTCTGTGCGGGCCGTGAAAGATATGCCTCCCCATACCATTATTGAGCCACCACCAAATGCATTCATGGGGGCAAAACTGCATTGAGCATATCGTTCATTTGAACATTTAAAAACTCGAATGCACCTATCACAACTCTCTAAACAAAATCTGGAACGTCTGTGAACAAAATGCGTCTCCAAACTTCATTTTTCCAATGCAAGTGGTTTCTTGCAAAACCCAATTTGTGTCTGCGGTGGTCTGTAGTCAACTGTGGGCCGGTAGCTGGTAATATGGCTCTCAGATTTCCTTCCAGAAGACGTTGGTGAACGGTTTCAATACTAACCTGCACGTTGTGTACTGCTGAAAGTTGTCTTTGGAGGGCTCTTGTGGTGGTAAAGCGGTCTCTTAGTGCACACATTCGAAGAAAACGATCTTGCAGCGGTAGTAGCACGTGGTCGCCCTTGCGATGGTCGGCTGTCATGTTCGTTAGTTTCTCTGAAACGCTGGATGACCCGAGAAATGGTTGTGTGTTTCACACCAAGTCTGTCAGCGATAGCGTGGATAGAAGAATACCCTTCTTCGGACAAAGTAAAGGCTGTGACACCACTCATCACGTCTTAAATTTCTTGAGATACGTTGCATTTTAAATAAAATTGAATGTACAAGCAATCGTTTCACGACAGCTACACGATTTGATAAGTATTAAAGTAAAACGAAACTGCAAGTAAGTTATAAATGTGCATGTAAAATTGATTAATTTTTTTTAACAAAGTTAAAGATGTAGAAATATACCAAGAGTAACATGTGTCTATCAGGTTTGTATCAGACATTAATTCCATGCGTTTGGTTGAAGTAGACAGCGCACTACTTTTCTTTTATCGCAACATTAATAATAATTGGTGCGTTAATTTCTTGGAGCAGTGTATATAAACTATCTGTCAAGCACATGCGACTATTTAAGCCGGTGGATGTCCATTGCAACCGTAAACCAATTGTGGTATTATTTTTGTAACAGAAACACAGTTTTGTTTCAACTACACTTGCAAAGGTACAAAAATGTTGAGATCATTTCTGTTGCTGTCGTAGTTGTGTATGGTATCTATACACAATTGAAAATTATGGCTGTACGCAATAAACATCCATACTCTATCTCTCTCTCTCTCTCTCTCTCTCTCTCTCTCTCTCTTTCTAAAATCGCTTATCATACAATAATCTGTTTTCGCGGTTAGACCGGTTGTTGACAGGTAAACGAGCGTATTCTCATCTTTTCTTTCACTTAGGATACTTCATCTTCTGCACCAATCCTCTTTAATATATTTACAAACGACCAGCCCATAAACCACCTGACAAGCCAATTCATCTATGCTGACGACACAACAGTAGCAACCCAAGGAACGAAATTTGTAGAGGTAGAGGAGAAACTAACACTTGCCCTTGATGGTTTAGCAACGTACTATAAGAACAACCACTACAATCTTAGCCCCACTAAGACCCAAGTGTGCGCTTTCCATCTCAAAAACAAAAAAAGCAAGAAGAAAGTTCAAGATAGTGTGGCAAGGGCAATAGTTAGAACACAGTGACTGGCCTAAATATCTCGGAATCCGATTAGATCGAACACTCTCATTTCGGAAACACTGTCAAGTGCGGAAGCCGCCGCCTTAACCTGTGGCATGAGATGGCGAAACACAGGTGGATAGAGCCAATGGAGGAGCTGGCTGACTGCTGGTAGTCACCTGGACTACCCAACGTAGAAAACCCTTAGCAGATTGAGGACGGGCGTGACATGTGCAAAAGTAATCTGAAGAAGTGGGGTTATAGAGAAGACGATATCTGTGAATGTGGTGCGACCTAAGATCAATCACATTTGTTTTTATGCCCACACATAGAAGGTTCATGCACAGTGGAAGATACTATTTTAGCCAATGACAAGGCCATTCGTGTGGCCGAATATTGGAGAGGGTCTATTTGATTTGGTGATCCGGACACGGAAAGTAAGTAAGGATCTTCTGTTTTGGCAGCTTGTGAACAGGCGTAATAGTTGGGGCGTATTTAAAATTTCCGTATAACTAATGTAACAAAAAAAGAAGAGAGAGACAGTATCCTTGTTGTCCCATTCCGTTTAATCCTGTAGACCGCCATTAACTGTGAACGGACTTTACTTATCAGCTTTTCGAGTATTTCTTGTCTTCGTTCGTTAGCAATCTTAAATAATGCCGAACATTAGAACTATTAAGTTAGCAGACATTTTAATCTACAGTGATCTATTTGGAACAATAATTGAACATCTGTGAAGCCACGGAATTCAAATAGAAAATCGTGTTGAACACTAAAGAGCGATTATTAGAAACTGAGGGCGAAGCATCAAGGTTTAACACAAAGAGGTTTAGTATTGTTTAATTTGTTAATAAGCCGTACTTTACGGAAGCGCGAATTACATCCATACCATGTGCAGCTGTCTTAGTACTTTACAACACACTTTTTAAGCAGTGATGTATTGTAAACTAACCAGGAAATACTTATGGAAAATCATTTTATAACGTATTCGTGTCCTGAATGTATGAACCTGCCAGGATCATTAGCACGTTGTAAATATCATGACATGGCATGAGTATGGTGTATGAATGATGACAATCTAGTTCTGCTCTGCTATATATCCTTGAAAAATTAATATGATGAATACGTACTGGTGAACTACTTGTACTAGCAGTAATTGTAATATTTAAATTATCGGCCATAGAAATGGAAGCTTGGCAAGTTTAAAGTAAGATGTGAAAAGTTGGAGGAAATGTGTAGAATGTATTCTTAGAGCAAAAAAGGAAATGTAAAGAATTTTCTAAGGCTTTATGACGTACTGTTGAGATATGCGAGTATATATACACACAGAGTTGAATTTTACGCAATAGTACGAGACGGAAATTCCAGTGCGGTAGAAGTAAATAGTGTGTACAATCATACTGCAAACCACAAGGCAACGAGTGGAAACAAACCATATCTTACATCGTCGTTCTGTAAATGAGCTCCGTAAACACGGTGAAACATTAGCGCAATTTGCACCGTTTGTTAAAACTCTATATTAAAATTATTACAGTATAATGGGTTGAAAAATAAACAATCAACACCTGAACCAGTTTGAATCGTCTATTGATTCGTTATAAGGAAAACAGCCAAGTGATCAATCAATCCCCGATGATGTTGCTCGCCGCCAGATTTCAAAACAACAGCCCACAGATTACAAGCAGTATACATAATGCTGATTAAAATTTCAAATGACGCCGTACATTTCAGTAACGCCCACGATGACTGCAGACGCTACCGACGTTGTTGTCCGTTGGCGCTGGTGGGGGTTGAGTTGCGTACAGCGGGGTGATGGGAGGGGGTAGACGTCTGGGAGGCGTCGCTATGACGTCATTGTACGCCTCTGTTTTGGAACTGATCGATAGCACGCTGAAAGCAGGGAGAGGACACTGCACGAGGTTATAGAGCAACATGTATAAAAGCTTGAACACGCCAACGTTAGGGTAAACTTGGGCCAGAAAAAGAGGGGTAGCAACGAATTTGTGGAAAATTTTTACCTAACCAGCGAACGGCGGAACCTATCTCTACCTAGGACGTATTAAGCACACTTGGTACTTGTTATGTTGTAGGAATTTTTATTTTTAGTACCTACCTACGACGCACACGCGATATTGGGCTAGTATTTTAGTATATTAAACACGCTGCCGCCTACCGTTTTAATATAATTTTACTATAAATCTGTCATTATTTTTCAATTGCACTCTTTAAATTTTGGTTCAATTTGCGATAGATTTATAGCGAAATATTTTAACTGTTGTATATGCGTTTTCAAGGGGTGAACGAACGGATTATTTTGAGAATTTCATATATAAAAGAGAACAAGTATAAGGGCAGAAGGAATTTAATATTTCATAAAGCGTACAAAAGTTATCTATAGCCCCAGGGGAAATGGTTGAGAAATACTAAAGTTTAATTTTTATATTATTTAGATTCGTTTGAAACAATCAGGTACATCGAAAAAAACATACGGTCGTACTTATGTCTAAGAAAAAATTACATGCGTTTAAGCTTTGCTAATGGAAATAATAAAAATATATGCATTACATGGAGTTGTACCGGATGAATATTTTATACCTCTTGCACAGTTGATAAATGCATTATAAACATAGGGAAATTTTCCTCAAAGTGTGTAGTGTATACACTTCGTTTTCTATGAAATGCATCACCCATTAAAAATAAAGCTACAGGTTTGAAACTTTGCTAAAATAATGTTTCATTATTGCGTATGATATGATCACTATTTCCATAAAAAAAATTAGCAATTATAAGAAAACAATAACAACAACGAAAACAAAATTAATAATGTGTAACATCGCCATGAACAGCAATGCAGCATTTACTCGTCGTGGCATGCTTTCTATCAAGTGGTCTATGTTGTCCTGGGGTATCTCGTTCCATATATTTTCAAGTGGTGTCTCAGCTCATCTAAGTTGTTAGCAGCTCTTGCTAATAGTCTTAGTCGCCGGCCCATCATGTTCCAACGATGATCGATCGGGGATAAGGCCGGTGAACGTGCAGGCCAGGGCAACATTTGCAATGGTGCTTGGTGGAGGTACATTCTGGTAATGTTTGCAGTGTGTGGACGTGCGTTATCCTGTTGGAAAATACCGTTTGGCAACGTCTGCATGAATGGCACTAACACCGGTTTCAGGACATTATGAATATAGCGATTTAAAGTGCCTGGGACGAACACAAGAGGTGATCTTCTACCGAAACAAATCGCACCCCAACCCATATATCCAGGTGTTAAAGCTGTATGGCGTCTTTCAACAAACTCTAGATTTCGTCTTTCTCCTCGATATCGACGTACCTTCCTACGACCGTCATTTGCCCACAAACAAAATCTTGATTCGTCACTGAAGACAATGTCGTTCCATTGCAGTTTCCAATGCTGCCGCTCTTGACACCAAGCAAAACTAACAGCCTTGTGATGTGCAATTAAAGGGACCGTAGCTTTATTTTTAATGGGTGGTGCATTTCATATGAAACTGAGTATATTTTATGTAAGTACAACTGTTACAGCATAACCCATTTACGACTATTTTGTTTTTGCTGATAGTTTTAGAAATCTGACACATTTGTGCTTGTAGATGTGTTCTTATAGTGTTGTTTATAGTTTGTAAATTGAGGTTGTAATTTATATCATACCGCCCTGTTACCAGAATTATTCGCGCATATTTATATTGATAATACTAATCAAAATCCTTGGGATTAGAGTATAAAGAATGGGAAGAGATTATCTCGAACTTTCCCGAGCGCTAGAGACTGGTCCAGAAATTGTAACAGTGGGACAGAATGTATAAAACCCAGATGCATGTTCAGTTAGATTAGTTTAATAGAAAGCGTAGCAGCCAGTAGACGCGTAATATTTCGTTTGTGTTCTGTTGAACCTGCGTAATTTAAAGTTTGTAGGTACAAATAATTTTCAAGTATGGAAAGCTATTTAATTGTGTTTAAACGTAATTTTGAGCGTAACTCTAGGAAATATTGTGACGAGTATTTGAATTTTGGTTTTATAAATACAGACGTTAATAGCGAAGAGCGACTAGAGTGTGTAATATGTTTAAATATTTTGGCTGCTGAAACCAAATAAACTAAAGAGGCATTTACCGGCAAAGCATAAAGATCATGAAAATAAGTCTCGCGATTTCTTCGTGAAGAAATTGAAAGAGTTTGGTAGGTATTAAGAAATTAGCGTTTAACTGCGGAAATCTTATTCTTCTTGCTGCCGTTGATATGGTGGCAACAATGCTTGGAGATAGTTATGCTAGAGATTCAAAAAATAACAGTATCAAGTAATACTGTTAGTAGGCGCATTGATGATATGTCAGAGGATCGGTAGGAGCAGCTTCTTTCGCAACTTATAAACAAATTATTTGCTATTCAACTGGACGAGGCTCCGCATATTATCAAAGATGTGTAACGATTTCCGTGCCTAAAAAAAGGCAACCCTTTTTACATATTTAGTGAATCTCCTGCTTATAGGACTTTTTAATATTTCAAAGTTACGTTTCTGTGAAGTCAACGCTGTGCGTATTGGAGTTTCAAAAATTGGGGGAAGGAGATTCTAAAAGACAGTTTTCCGTAATGAGGTCAGTGGTTAAGCATTGTCGATCTTGCCGGAAGTATATTGTGATTAGTAAGCTATTTCTTATAAATCGTTTGTCGATTGGGAATTCGTTTTCCGCTTTGAGAGTCGCTACACAGGAGCTCATTTCCCATAGTTGTAGGGAAGCAAATCTCAAGGAATTTATTTCCAATATATAATTTACTCCGGTAAACTAGATTTTGTTGGTGTTAAGCCAGAGTCCATCTACTGGTGAGTTGGTTTTACCAGAAAAATTTTGTCTTGTCTTAATTTCCAGAACCTTAATTCTAATCTCCGATAAATTTAATTTAGGCAAAATTCGTGCGGCTGGACGTCCAGAAATTAAGGCGACGTAGTAGAAAAATTCTACATTCATACGTATTGTTCATATTGTTACGCTGTCCTGGTCGAGTAACCTTAGGAAGGTTTTTCCCGAATCGAGTGGACGCCTGGGGCTATAGATAAGAAGTCTGGTGTACGGTCGAGCTGATTGCAGCCACACCTTGAACAAGGGAAGTGCATTTTAAAAATTGTATAACCTTGCCTTGTTGTTTACGATTTCTTTATCGTCATTTAAGAAATAATTTAGTCATTGATTGGGGTCACAGAATTGTGTCATTGGGGCTTTAATGGGGGATATGTGTACCTATGAAATACTATTGTAATATTCCATTTATTAGGGGGAACAATTTTACGTAAAGCATATATACAGGGTACTCCGATAGTGGGTTGTTATTGCGTTTGTAAGAGTGCACAGCTTGCAATTTGTTTCTTGATCGTTTTGATCACGCATGAATTCGTCACGCGGAGGCCTCCTTCGTTACGGAATGCGCTAAAAATTACTGGTATCTTAGTTGAGTAGCGCAATAAAGGTCCGAAAAATTGTTTGAGTGTCGCCCAATTTAAATTTAGTTATATTCAATTCCAGGAACGTAAAACTGGACGGCTAATTTATTTCATTTTATTTTTCTTGTATAGAAATATTAGAATTGTGGGTTGTTTATTTCATTAAGTAAAAAGAAATTTGGTTGCAACTTGTCTTTTATTTTACGACGAATTATTTGGATTTAAGTCTACATAAAGGACAGATAGTAGATATAAAGCTAGGTGATTATTTATCTTGGGGTCCGACTTCCCATTTATCACCTCAGACGATGTTAGTAAATTATAAGTCGGTGACGCCTATAAATTAATTGTTGGAACCTACTCCTTCTTTGAATGGGTTTCCGGGGTGCTAACATCTGTCAACTTGTTTATTCTCTACCTAAGCAGTGGCGTAGTTACGAGGTTGTTTTTGTAATTCAACTAATTTTTGGTATGTAGTAAAGACTATAGGCGTGACAGATGTTCCTGCGATAATGAATCTATAAGCCAGGACTTACTTTGCTGCAAATAAATTCAGAAAAGAACTACAGGTGCGGATCTATTTCACATGACTGATTATTGTATAGTAAACTCTGGCCTGGAGTGGAAAACTGTGTTGGTGTTTGTGCTGATGCGTCACCGGCGATGGCAGGAAAATATGATGATCTACCAGTACTTATACGCTAAATATCACTTTTCTTTTCATTCCCACTACCGTCCCTCCGAACCGCTTTCTAGCCATTCATGCAACATGCCTAAATCCTAAATTTAACTAAGGAAGATACGTCGCCTGAGCCGGGGTATGATCACGCGGTCGATCCATCCGTATTTCACTACGACCTCGCTTGTTCGCATTGCCCCATCGAGGTCCTATCCTAAATGCCACTCGACACATTGCATGATACACAGGGAATCAATCGCTTCAAAGAAATCAGCCCAGAACTTCATTTGGTATTATCCATTGCAATTTATGTGGCTATTTTCTATGTGACTATGTGCGATGGTATAGATAGGGGCTGGTCATTCGCCACTAGTGTTTTATTGCGAATTTTGGTGGATATCATGTGGTAAAGTTCTACAACAGGTCTTTGAGCTTAGGCTTGAAATATATGCCTGTTTGAAAAAAGGAATTTCTGTCGTTCAAATTCGACGTTAAACTGTAGATCCTCCGTGTTTTTACCTTAGAGCTGAGAAGAAACACGTGGCAGAGAAGAGGCCGATGCTCAGCAATGGGACAAAAAGGCTGTCAATGATATTACAACTATCAGATAAAATCAACTGCTTTTCGCGACAATTTGAACTTTGGTCGAACAAGATAAACAGTGAAGACAGAAATGTTTATTAATTTAAAAACATTTATTAACGAAACGAAACCAAACCATATAAATGTATGTGTCATTTTTAGATGCACGGAAAATCATAAACGTTACTTCTTTGAAAATGATAGTCTTCGGACCAAATACGAGTGCATAACAAGCCGTTTGTTGTTTGAACTTACACTTACAGATTTATTGTTGGAAGAAGAACATTTCATTTGTTTAACATGAAAATAAGAGATTCTTTTCTTCGATAACCATTGTCGAGTTTTGGATTAACTCGCAAGAGGAATTTAAAGTGTTATTCAAAAGAGCTATGCAGATTATATTGCCATTTCCTACATCTTATCTTTGTGAAGTTGGTTTCGTTGCAGTAGCTTGTATAAAATCAAAATACAGAAACCGGTTCAATATTTAACATGAACTAAGGGTAGTGGTTACTCATTTAGAACCAAACTTGGACAAGTTATGCAGTTCAAAACAGACGCATTTAAGTCACTAGTTTCTTTAAATCAACTGTTAGTAAGTTTTATGTAGTTTTAGATTGTATTGGTAAGTACATTATATGTATCAAGAGATCCAAAAAAAGCTGATCCCAGCGGGCTGTGGAATGAAAAGTCACGTCTTTTCTAGACTAAAGGAATGTTTATAATGTCAATTTCAGGTTAGGTTGTGTTAGCTGCAATTAAATAATACTGATACGCCATTTTTAGGAGCAGAAATCTTTTATTGAACAACAGTAAAAGAAATAAATAAACCTGAACGAATGTAATGATAACAACAAATGTTGAAAATGTCTGCCTTCTTCCTCCAAACATTTCTGAAGTCGTCTTCTCATACCTTCAAAAACATTTTGTAATAATTGAGGTGAGTTGTTAATTTCTTGACAATTTTCTTCAATTCCAAGTTTCAGTTCGTTTAAATCATTAACTGGAGTTTTAAAAATTGTGTTTTTCAAATAGGGCCATAGAAAAAAGTTCAAAACAGTAATATCACAAGAGCGAGGGGGCCAGGGTGTTGCAGTATTCCTATTAATGATTCGGTCATCAAAATATTCGCGTAAAAAATTAATTGTATCTGCAGCTCCATGAGCTGTTGCGCCATCCTGTTGCAGAAAACCATCCCGTAGCTCATCATCGTAAAGTTCATTTAAGAAAGGTTGCAATAATTCGTTCCTGTACCTTGCTACAGTTATCGTGCCTTCGAAAAATATTGGCCCAACTAACCTACGCCTACTCATTCCAACCCTGACTCCTATTTTCTGTGGATGAAGGGGAGCTTTAATTGTAACGTGTGGATTCTCGCTACTCCAAATCCGCATATTCTGTGAATTAACATACGCATTAAAATCAAACCAGGCTTCGTCGATAA
This sequence comes from Limonius californicus, assembly GCA_014611495.1. NCBI lineage: Eukaryota > Metazoa > Arthropoda > Insecta > Coleoptera > Elateridae > Limonius > Limonius californicus. The sequence continues at coordinate 16,972 of JABXWE010012052.1, forward strand.
AAAAGGTTACATTTAACTGGTCATCATTGAGATTATCCGAAAACCAACGACAAAACTGAACTCTTTTTGGATAATCCTGTCCTAAAAGCCCCGGAACGGAATTAAATCAGTAAGGATGCAGATGCAAAGTGTGTCTCAATATTCCGTGGCATGTACCGTAACTTAAATCATCAATTTGCTGGCATAAATGTCTAATTGGTGTTTTTGGAACCTCGTCAATTCGTTGTCTTCCAATTTCAATTAAAGCAGGTACTATCTTCTTTGGCTTACCAGACTCTTCTTTCTTTCCAACACTTCCAGTTTCTCGAAAATTGCTGACTAAATTCTTAACCAAAGCATAAAATTTTCGGTATGTAATAATTTCATTGGAATATCTCTCTCGGAATTCCACAAAACAAGGAGGAATCGAGTAGGTCCATTCTCCGTCAACTTGAAAGCCGTTCCGAAAGTAAGATTCAATAATGAATGCTTCTGAAATGTATTAAAAATCATTTTAACAATCTGTCAGATTCGTATCACAAAAAAAGATAACCAATTTATCTGACATCATAACCATTCCTCTCGTCTAGTAAAGTCGTGACTTTTCATTCCAGAGCCCGTTGAGGATCAGCTTTTTTTTGGATCTCTTGATATAAGCAATAATTTGTAAAAAAATAATATGCTAAACATTAAGCATTAAGTTAAGATGCCTTGTATTAGCTTCAATATACTAATTTTCGTTCTACTATTTTTCTGCTATGTCCCCCTTTGAGGATTTTTGTGCCCTCCCAGGACGGCGCGCCCCACGGTTTGGGAAATGCTGCCTTGTGGAACGGAGGTGAAAACTTTAATGGGATTGAATTGACTTTGTATTAGCTTTCTCAAAGAATCCCAGGCGGCCGCGGGCTAGAGGCTACCGCGTTAGACTTCTACGCTGAAGGTCCTGGGTTCAATTTCCAGTGGTATCGAATTTTTATCTGTCATTCTCACTCGCAAGACAATGGCAAACCAGCGAGGTATTCTGCCTAGTAAATCTTCTCTGAAGTAGAAGCGTTTACACTTCCCGTGATTCGGAGCCCACGTCCTCTATGTCTGTGGCACCCTAAACGCGCAACACGCGCGTAGGAAAGAAGATCGCTACGTTTCGTAAGAGATAAAGCACTCGAAGAAGAAGAAAATAATCCCAAAGCCAGGCTTTATAGAAATGGCCAGGAGGGAAAAATGGAACCTCATTGTTTTGAATGATGTTACTTCTATACATTTAAAAGAAAACTCTTAGGAAGACTTATACAAATTAACCTACTTGTTTACGAATTGTTAGTAATATATTAAACACAGTTCTTTTTAAATTATTATGAACAAATCCCTCTTTTAATGTTATAAAAGCAAGGGCATACTTGCGAAACATTTGCTATTAGAAGAAACTAAATTGCTATTATGGTTAAAGAAGTTGCATAAGTTGTATATTTGACTGTACTTAACACTTCACCTACTTCTCAATCAACTGCTATGTTTATAGAATTGAAAATAATCGACATACATTAATCTCCGCAAAATCTCCATCCAACTAAAATATTTCCATAAGCTTATTAAGTGTCTTTGTGACTAAGTCAGAAATTTTATTTAGTTATACAATAAATATATTTATTTTATTATTTTTTCTTCTAATACGTTATAACATTTTTGCATTAAGAAATGTTCTAGTTCAGTTAGTTTCCGCAAATTCATTTAATATTTCATTATTTTCCTGTAACTTGCGTTTGTACTAAATACATATAGAACGTGTTCAAGTTCTGAGGGTTGGATATCGGTACTGCGTGGTTTCCAATTCCTTCTTATATCTTTACTCCCCTTGCCATAAAGCTAATATAAAGTTATCTTTTCCCAATTCCATACTCTAAGTCAACATCCTCAAATACTAGAAAATCAGCAAGTATTGCTTTCAGCCATAAGCGTCGGCAAAACTTTATTCAAGAGGGAACAAAACTTTATAGGTTACAGTTGTTGATAAAAATGTAAATAAACCATTGCTTGTTATTTCAATGTATGTGACACATATTCTAGTAATAAACTGTATTATACCAAAACATTGAAATTCTTTTTTTCAAGTGCTTCATCTTTTACGAGACGTAGCGACTTCTCTCATATGACTGGGTTGCGTATTTAAAGTACCACAGACATAAAGTACCTACAGTTTAACGCGGGTTCTGAACAACGAAAAGTGTAAATACTTCTACTCTAGAAAAAATGTACGAGACAGAATTACTCACTGGTTTGCCACTGCCGTGTGAGAGAAGACGGTCGCTAATAATTCCATATTACGGTATCGAGAATTGAGCCCCAGACCTTCAGGATTGAGACTGCGTAGTTTAGTGGGTACAGCCGCGGGTGTCGGGTATTAAGCAATATGTTGCGAGTTCGATTGCCAGAACCGCCATAATATCTAGGTGGTTCTTGCAAAGGAAACTTCGGTCTCTAGGACGACTCAGCCTTGAATATCTAGGGGTAATACCATGGAATAATAGTAAGCGGCTGTTGCGTAGTGCTACTTTCCTCGTAATGCCGACCGGCTCTAGAAAAGTGATAGTTGCACTTGCAACTCATCTAAAGGCGTCGTTACGCTATGAAGAAAGACTATTACTGTTTTACCTTCAGCGTTAAAATGTACTACGTGAACCTGTAGCCAGAGGCGTCGCTAGTACTTAAGTAATTCAGGCACCGCAAGGGCTGAAATATTAACAAGAAACAAGAAAGAAGGAAGCTAACAGCATCAAAAACTCACAAAATAGATACCCAACAACTGAAAATCAAAACAATAGAATACCAAGAACAAATCCAGGAACTTATTCAACCTATAAAAATTGATGAATCCCTGGACGTTTACAATCGACGGATAACGGAAAACATATTAGAAGTATCAAGAAAAATAGCAAGAGTGCAACAACAAAAAGACAGATATCAAAAACTTAGCAAGACAACATTAGACCTAATAGAATATAGGAAAAATATGCAACGCAACACAAGCGATGACATGGTGAAGATATCAGAAATAAGTAAAATGATAAAACAAAACATAAGGAGAGACATAAGAAAATACGAAATCCAGAAAATAGAGGAAACTCTGGAAGAACGAAAAAGCATGAAAAACACTCTAAGGTCATTAACGGAAGGCAAACATATCATAATAAAAATAAGAAACGATAATAATGAATTAATAACAGAAAAAGAACAAATAATAGAAGTGGTAGAAAAATACTATAAAGACCTATATGATACTAAGACAGAGCCGCCATTAGAGAAAAGAGAAGAACATAGAATTCAAGTTCTAAATGTGGGGTCAGAGAAAATACCAAATATTTCAGTAGAAGAAATAGAACATGTTCTTAAGAAAATGGCAAATGGACACGCCCCCGGAGAAGATCAAGTAATAATCGAAATGCTTAAATACGGTGGAACACCTATATTATATATACTACAACAGCTATACGACAAATGTATTACTGAACAAAAAATACCGGAGGAATGGAACAACGCTTTGATGGTTCTATTATTCAAGAAAGGAGACCAGGAAAAATTGGGAAATTATAGACCAATTAGTCTCATGTCAACACTTTATAAAACCTTCACAAAGATCATCACAGAAAGAATAACAGACAAACTAGATAGATATCAGCCCAGAGAACAAGCGGGATTTCGCAAAGGACACAGTACACTTGACCACCTACAAGTCACAAGAACATTAATAGAGAAGGCAAACGAGTATAATATTACATTATGGATGGCTTTTATAGACTACGAAAAAGCATTTGACACTGTAGAAATATGGGCAGTTCTAAACGCGCTGAGTAACTGCAGAATAGACCACAGATATACAAATATTATAAAGTACATATACAAAAACGCCACATTCCAGGTGAACTTGGAAGTAAAAACTAATACAGTCAAAATTAATAGAGGAGTGCGACAAGGAGACTCAATTTCGCCGAAGTTATTTACACTGGCAATGGAAGACATGTTTAAACGACTTGACTGGCACACCAAAGGCATATCCATAGACGGAGAACTGTTAAACCACTTACGTTTTGCCGACGACATTGTGATATTCAGTGAAAGCAAAGAAGAACTACAAATAATGATCGATGAGTTACAAGCAAAATCAAAGGAAATAGGACTAAAGGTAAATATTAGCAAAACAAAATATATGACGAATGATATCGAAACCAACAACAATGCAAATCTCATGGTACAAAACCAACAAATCGAAAAAGTAGATTCCTATATATACTTGGGTCAAAAATTTTAAATAACTAAGAACAATCTAAAAACGGACCTAAATAGAATACTATCTTTAGCATGGGCCAGTTTCGGGAAACTACAGAAAATCTTTCGTTCGAACTTACCGAACACAATTAAATCAAAAACTTTCGACCAACATATACTCCCCGTACTAACATACGGAACGGAAACATGGGCAATAAACAAGAACATAATTGAACGACTACAGATAACGCAGAGAGCAATGGAAAGGGGCATACTCAACATTACCCTAGCAGACCGTATTCCAAACGTAGAAATTAGAAAACGATCACGAGTAACTGACGTAGTTTATCGACTATGCAAACAAAGATAGAGTTGGGCAGGTCACATCGCCAGGCTACAAGATAACCGGTGGAACAAACTAATTATCGAATGGAGACCACGGCAGCACAAAAGAAGTGTAGGACGTCCGCAAAGTATATGGACGGATGATATAAAAAAATTCACAGGTTACGACTCGACGAGAAAGGCACAAAAAGATTGGAATGGGGAGGACTTGGAGAGGCTTACATCCGACGATGGATGGAATAGCTACATAGATAGACATAGATAGATAGATTTATGGGTTTATATATAAATATGTGCTCCAATGGTAATTTCAGCTAATATAAGTTGTGGCGTCCCTAGCTAGGTTATATCCCATGAAGTGTTATATGTGTTTACACAAATGGTTACGAACTATCTACTTGTTATTATATGTGGTTTACAAGTACTGTGTCCTATTATTGTTATTATTGTAAGTAGTTGTTGGAAACAGTAGCATAGTGAATATAAGTAGCTATATGAGTAGATAATGTGTGTGGCATGCTTAATTATTATTCACCTAGCAATGGTTGGGGGAGGTGGTCAGCTGGCAGATGTGGCTTCGTTAAGGCGCCTAGTTTGAATTATTATTATTACTATGAATGTTATATCAATGCCAGGATGGCATCGGCTGACTTTTACGTGGGGGAAAGGTCGCTAATTATACTCTTCTCTTCGCATGAAAGGCTGAGTGGGAGTATCCCCCTTCGACTCCCCGTGAATAACAGAATGTTTTGCAGTTACAGAGCTCCCTCTGGAGGATTGGTGCACTAGAAGATATGCATAATTGTACTAATTAAACTATGATTATGAGTGGCTGCTGCCACAGCAGCTAGCCTGCAGAGGAGCTTCGCTATCCTGTTCGAATCCCAATCCAAAAATAGGAAGCTAGAGGACCCCCGGTGAGTACACTACCCAATATTTATTGACAGATCAGTAAGTCTGTCTTTTATTATCTGTTGCATGTCACCTGCCTGTCACAGCCAGTTCTGATCGCATCCGCTGTTTATTTACATAGGAACTGCATAAATGAAATGCAGAAGCGCTGCAACCTTATTTAACACCCAGTAGTTTTTATTCACTCCCTGTAAAGTTGACCCTACCAGTTGCACCATCAAAGTTGTAGTGCAAAATCACAGTCAAAACGTAAATTTATTACGATATCGCAACATCCACTTTAAAATGGAATTTTGTCTTTAAATTATTACATAATCTCAGAAAGCAGTGTATCCTTTTTTAGATAACTCAATATCCTTCATAACAGATCATTCATATCATGAAAGTTTTTCCTCAATCGAAATCGATTATTAAATAGCAAATTATTTGTGTGGAGATGTAAATTGTGTATCTTGTAAATATTCGCATGTGTTAGCCAGTCGTGTAAGTGGTTATTGGTTTTGTTTAAAATCCGATAGTGATGTGCCTCTGACAAAAGTTCCATTGGAACTGTTAAGTGACAGTTTATTGTCTTCCAGAAATACAACCGTACCGTGTATAAACGAATTTTTTTATTTATATCTAAATAAATAAAAATAAAATAAAAAATATATATTTCGGTATAGCGTTCTGATTCCTAGATTCCAGTCCTGCCTGTTGTTCCATTCAGGATCCGCCATATTCCTATCGTACATTGCTTTGCGTATCCCTTCCTTCCAACTTCTCTTCTCTTCTCTTCTCTCCCCTTTTCTTTTTTTTCACGAGGTATCTATTCCATGGCTTGTTTGAAATTCTGTTTTCGATCATTCGTTGTACATAACCGTACCATATCAGTCGGTTTTTCCTATGTTCTTTATTATGTTGGTTTGTGGTTTCATATACTCTCTTACTGTATCATTTGTTATTCTGTCTTTCCTAGACACTTTTGTTGGTCGTCATAGCGCATCCATTTCTACTGCTATTAGTTTTCTTTTATCTACATCTTTCAGCCTCCATGCTACTGACTCATATGCAACAATACTTTTCTTTCTTCTTCAAATGTATCACCCAAATACTTATACTCATCATACTTCTCAGTTCTAACGAAGTAAGACAAGAGATAATTAATATGAGTATTTTGTTTTTTTAATGTTCGTCGTTAATTCCTATTTCGAATGTTCTTCCGTAAGTTTTTTGGCCATATATTCTAAATCTTCTTTGTATTATGCTAGTATTACCTGATCATCGGGAAAATGAAGAGTATATATGTTGATAGTTATTGAGTTGAATTCCCATGCAGTTGCATTTTCGTTTCCATACATTTGAAATGTTTTTCTATGTATATTTTAATTAATGTGCTGGCCGAGATATAACGCTCTTGTCTTAATCTTTTCGTCAGGTTAAAGCCTTTGAAAACTTCGTTTTCAATTTTACTTTCAAGACAGATCTATTATTTAATTTTTGCATATTAACATTTCATTTAATTGAGATTTTCTTAGAACGTTTCATAGTTGACTTATTAGAATATTGTGTTACGGGCCAATCCATCTTTTCCGACGACCCGTAACTAGATGGATGGAAAACGGCCTACAGCTTAGCTCAGAGGAGTAGGGGGAGTTTGAAAATCGCTTATGGGAGAAAATCTTTAGTTGTATACCTAGGCACAATGTAGCGGCGATTTCCAGATGCAGGAAAATACGTTAATTTCAACAGGCTGTTAACGTTGATCGAAAGAAGGGACTCTTCGATCGATGGTATAAAAAAAATAGCCGCAGAGGGACGGGAGCTGGGCTTCGGAATTAATCCGCCCAACGGCGATCGACCAAGAATTGGCATTACCGGGTTGAATCCAGTGCTTCCTTTTAAATCCGGCAGTAGCCGACGGTCTGTTTAATACCCTTTGGTAAAACAGCGAGACGAAACCGAAAAAAAACCCAAAAAGCGCCCCTGCAGCACTTAACGTAATTACGGTCCCCGATTGATGGAGTTTTCGGAGAACCGGAGTCATCAGAGATCGAAAATTGACTGCTTGAAAAACGCAACACGACCCCTCATTCCCCAAAAAGGTTGCACCATATTTCGACATGTGATGAAATGTTCTAGAATAAGGGATACGTGAGTTCTCGGAAGTGCTTGAGGTCGCGCGCGAGAAAAACAAGAATCGGTAGTTTTGAGCCTACAAAAGGGAACTATCAACATAACTTAAACTTCGAAAAACAAAACAAATAGCGAAATGGTAACCCAAAATAAGACTGCAATTAAAATAACCTTATTAATTCTTACGAAGCGGCAAACAAATTAGGAATTAATTCATATAAAGCGGCAAATTTTAAAAGTACATAACAATTGTCATATGCTTTTCCATTAATCAGGAACCGAATTATCATTTATACATCGTTGAATCATACGAGTTAGTAACTGAACCAATTTATTGATTCCATTTTTGATCAGTTCCGCTGGTCTTGCCATTTTAAAATTGTTTTATGGTTTTTATTACTGTTTCAACTTGTAGCTGTATTGGTTGTCCTTCAGTGTGTATATCTATTTCAGAGTATGGGCATATTTAATGGTTTAGAATCTAAAACCCTAATGGGGCAAAGCATATGAACGAAGGTGGAATGTATGCGGAATTAACATACTTTATCTTGTAACAGGTAAATAGGCTACACACATTACAGCTGTTTGTATTCCATAGGTATGTTAGTAAACATTACATTGCTTAACTAAATAATAATCAAAGTAGTTACGTCGAATGTGCAAAGAAACTACAATTGAACTATTTACTAATAAATTAGGTGCAGTTTTGCAGTAGGTACATTTACAATATTTATTTCTTACAATTTAAACAAAACAAACAGAGACTAAGTCAAGATAGCATAAAAATATGTTGATATAACAATAAAGTCAACAAGAAAAATAAATTAAATAGAAGCAGAAAGAGAAACATTAATTAATGACGTAATAAATGTCCAAAGTGCCGTTCACCTTGCTGTTCACATAAGTCAATTCGCCGCCGAAGAGAATTTCTAACGCGAGTTAGCATGTGTGGGGTGATTGACCTACATGATTTAATAATTATTTCAGGTAAATCTTCTTGAATTTCGATGGTATCGTAAATGTTTTTTACTTTACCCCACAAAAGGAAGACTAATGAGATTAAGTCCGGAGTACGTGGAGACCAAAGACGAATTGCACCTCAGTAAAATTTCTTTGAAAGTGTGCTTGCCGAATCCAATCTTTGTGAAACGAAATGGCAATTGTGTCTGTTTGTACACCTATTGTTACTGTTGTTTCGTCAGAAAATAGAATATTTCTTAAAAACAGTGGATCAGTAGTAACTTCGTTTCTTAAAAATTGGCAGAAATTCACTCGACGTAGGTAATCATCTTCATGAGCTGAGTAAGATGTTGCAAAATGTGATGTGGTAATGATGATACCGGTTTGCTTTTAAAATGTTAAATACTGAAATTTGACTAAAGCCTACAGTTCTTGCAACTGCTAGTTGGCTTATATGGGAATTACCACTTACTGGTTCGATGACTGCCCCTTCTGCTTCTACAGTTATGACATGTCGTTGTCTTACCTTTGGCTTGAAAGACTGTCCATATTGCCGCAAATTTCTTTCCAAACGCCTACAGGCATTATGTGATGGAAGGGGCTATCTGGGTATCTTTGTGCATATCGTCGTACTGCTAAGTCTAACTTTCTACAGAGGCTTGTTAAGTTTTGGCGAAACAGTAGTCGACATTTGCCTGTCCAAAGGACTCTTAGTGTATTTCATTCACATGTGAAAAGTGTAGCCTACCTACTTAATGATGAAATGATTACAATGTATAGATTGCGAACTGCAGGTAAATCTAACAGGGCCGTTTCAAGATCTTCGTAGGTACTTTTATTTCTAGAGGCCTGTATGTTCAGTATTTTTACTCATATTTATGTTAATTTCATCGTTTGGACGCACAAAAATTAAAGTATGCTGTTGCTGACACAAAATCCTGGGTCCGCCACTGGTCTCACGTTCAATGCCGGCCTCGGTGGTCTAGTGGTTAGCGCGTTTGCCTTTAGATACGAGGGACGCGGGCGAACCTGGCCAAGGTCGGTGAGATTTTTTAGCGGGAAAAAATCTGCGCCTTCTTTCGGATAAGAAGGAAAGCCGCAGGTCCCGTGCCATTGCGATGTGTGACACGTTAAAAATCACTACTGGAGTTGGAACTACCCCAGATGAGCAAAATTCTTAGTTAGGGTAAGTGCATAGAGATTCTTGGAAAATCGCGTTCTAGATCTCGCTCTTTCAAATCATCATCATCTCTCTTTCAATTAAATATAAATTACACCTTAAAATTTCGCAAAGTTAACACTTGAACATTCAACTGAAAGTATCTACTAGACCTAAAAGTTCAAATTCCCTGGCCGATGCCTGGCTTACGGTCTACTCGGTCGCTTTCAATAATCAAGTACCTGCGTTCAAATGAACAAGGAGTAATAATGCTGTGTTCTCATGCGTGATGCCCACCGCATCACATTGTATCATGAATTTGGCAAGCACAACCGGGTGTGAAAGCGAGAATACGATAGCTCTGACTTTCCGCCTTGCTATCCAAACTCACTCGTGGGGCGTAGACCCTCCTCATCATTGTAATACCCCTAATCGTGCCGGGCAAGCCATAGCCCAGGGTTCGCTGGATATAAAGTTTGTTAAAAGTTTATAATGTTTATTCCTATACTGTACAATTCTGTCTTAATTAAAGTATTTGATTATTCTAACAACACATGCAACTAAAATTTCCAAGTTCGGAGTTAAATGAACACACAAGAAAATTAAACTGAATATTCCGAATGAAATTAATTTTGCCGTAGTCCGGTCCTGGAATGTCGGTAATTCAGTCCACTGCACACGAGACGGAGCGTTGCTGTTCTTGTCTTGCACGCGGAGCTCGGAATGTGAGGTTAACAGCTTGCTAAATTAGAAATCAAATATGTTATTAATACACAGGATATATCAGACTGGAATCTACGGTGTCGTTACTAAAAGTCAGTTCGGGTGCGTTGAATCAAGTTTGTGAATTTCAAGCGGTCGTAGTCCGGTGTGTTTTATCGGTGGTTTTAAATGCGGCGTAATTAGCATGTATTCAGAATTCAAATGTAGGTTCGTAGTAAATTCACTCGCTGGGGTTTCGCTAGCTAAGGTGAAATACGTGAATTTGCTTCAATTATTCGGGCCTATTTACGGGATAGGAAACACTGGCAGAATGCGGTTTGCACCAGATTAATTCAGTGTACGGGTTTATTTAAACTGGGATTGCGTTTAGCAAAACTCGGGATTTATTATACACTTCCAGAATGCGGCTAGCACCAGATTAATTCAGTGTATGGGTTTATTTAAACTGGGATTGCGTTTAACAAAACTCGGGATTTATTTACAGGAGGATACACTTCCAGAATGCGGCTTGCACCAGATTAATTCAGTGTACGGGTTTATTTAAACTGGGATTGTGTTTAGCAAAATTCGGTATTTACAATCCCAAATTAGGCCAAGAGCACAGGGAAAAGTAATTGTTGTCAGAATGCGGTTTGCACCAGATTAAGACAACACTTCTCAGGATTTTAGGCAGGATTCTCAGGTTTGCGGTAAATTGTATTTTGGTACAAGATTCGGATTATAAGTTCAGGTCAGGATAGGTTTTCTAAGCTCGACTACTTCCTTCTGATCTGGACTCAAAAGTTAATGATTTTTCCTCGGGGAGCTCCTTTTGTACCCGTTTTCCATCTGATCTGGCTCGGTCTCTTCGCTCTTCGGTTCGCGGGTAGTGGGGAACGCCTCGCTAAACTCCACTCGCAGCGCCGCGCGCGCTCCTACGGTGAACTAACAACGCGAAAATTTCCTATATAAATTTAAAAATGCGTTGTCCCCAAGAACTTCGTTACATCATTATTATTATTATTTACTAGACCTACACTACTGTGTCTGTGATTGTATTGGTGAGGTTGTTGAGAAATTTAAGTTATTATTATTATTCTTATACGATATCTAAATAGTTGCTTTTTCTGTTTTTTTTTGTTTATGTATTTTTCAAATGCATATTGGAAACCTTAAAAGGTTTGTAAGCCCAAGGCGCTGCGCCTAGTCGGCCTAATGGATAAAGCGGTCCTGAACTATTAAGGTGAAGTGTTTCGGCAATTCCTTTCAAACGTTCGTTGCGATCGGAGCGTTTGGTGATTTTAATTAAGTTTGTTTGCGAATTTTCAAGATATTTGATTGCCATCATCATGCCACATTAAGCTCGTGTAGACACTGCAGCCTTGATATTTATCCATAACTAGTATGCTATGAGAGTTCACTTCAAAAGTACAACTTACAAACGGGTTAGTTAACTAATGCTGTGAAATGAAAAAAAAACTAGCATACGTGAAGGTACATATTTGTTACATTTGAATATCTGGTGTACTAAAATACATTAGAAAATTGTGAGAAACTCGCTTAGTTACTACTGTTTAGTAAAACAGTGTTTGGAAATAGTGGACGCTTATGAATTTGATCCGGATTTTATTTAATTTTCATAATTTGTTTCAGGCCACTCATCGCAATTTAATTCATATTATTTGTGCTTAGGTGGCTAAATCAAGCAATTTGTTTACCACTACTACAGATATTATTGAAAGTAGGAACCCAAAACGTAGCGGAAAGTGTAGGAAAACCTTCATTTAGAATATTTTATTTAGTATGTTATTATGGCAGTTTTATAGTTTATTTATTCCGACTTTAGTATAGAAGTAGGTAATGATCTTAAATACTTTATGTACTCTATTAAAATATGTTCTTGTCATTATTTCGCTTTATCTTCTAACCTTTTAAGACCAGTAATATGTGTCACTATGTGTTTGTTTCATCAGGCAGGCAAAACAGCGCTGCATTATTTTCAAGGATCGGTGGCTGCACATCAGAATGTTATTGATTTGCCATTTCTTTTATTTCGTGAGCACACAGGAATGTGTAAAGGGTAACAAGAACAGTGCTGTGACATTTTTAGAAAATTACTTCTCAAGCTTTTTTGTTAACAATAAGGCAGACATTTGTAAATATTTTGTAATTTATTTGTTTTACAAAAATTTAATAGTTGCGCAGGTTAAATATATGTTATATTTCATTAATTTTTATGTTGCTCATTTAAAAATTTCCCTTTTTGTAAAGATGTAAAGAAACGTAGCAAACAAATCTGAAAAATGTTGAGTCGGATATTTCTAGTGGCACTGCCACCCGAATTAAATATCAGGCGATTTACGGTACAGTCGGAGCCTACCATTCAAAAAATAGGCAACCTAAAATATACAGGGTGGTGAATTTTTCGATACTCATCATTGGCATCTTGGAAACGGTAAGAGGTACGAGATCGGTTAAATAGAAAAAAGTTGTGCTTTTTTAATGTTGATTGAGAATATGAAAAGCACTCCTCGATGTTTTGCTTCGTTCTTGATTTATCATCTAGTATATCATCTAAATTTCTTTGAAAAAAATGCAAATATCCCCTCTCTTTCCATGACACTACAATACCATCTGGACCTGGGCCTCCAGTATTTTTCATCTCCACTCTTCCCCATTCTGTGCACTAATCTTCAAGTTTTGGGTGTTAAGTAATTGCTGTGCATCTTCTTTTATGTTATCGGCCCATCTTTGTCTTGTATTTCTTCTGCCTTCCATTTGTTGTTGGTATATTTTCTTTGGTATTATGATATTCCATTCGTTCTACATGTCCAGCCCATTTCAGTCTTAGCAGTTTTGAAAATTCTACTGTTTGCCTCTTTATACAGTTGTCTCAATTCAAAATTGTACCTTATTCTCCACAGGCCGTCTTCTTGTATTGGACCGAAAATTCTTCGTAGTATTCGTCTTTCAAAGTGTAGTAGTGTTTCTTCTCTCTCTTTGGTCACTGTCCATCTCTGACATCCGTATGTTACCACCGATCTTATAGTTTTGTATATCTTTAATTGGGTTGTCCTTGTTACATACGATGCTTTAAAGATTGACATTAATGAGAAATATGTCCTGTTCCCGACTGTAACACCTAGTTGAATTTCTTCCATAATCTTGTTTTCACTAAATATTTGAGCTCCCAGGTGCTTGAATTGTTGTACTACTTCAAATGTTTGTCCTCTATTGTACAATTTAGACCTATTCTTCTTGGAGGTTAACATCTTTGTCTTCTGCTCGTGGATCTGCAGTCCTATCCTTTGAGCTTGAGTTTCTATTTTCCTGTAGATGCTTTTAATTTCTCTTTCCGATCTTGCTATCAGGTTGATATCATCTGCGTATCCGATCACTTGGTGTGACTTGTTTATAATGGTGCCACCGGTATTGTCTGCTGTTTCTCTAATTACTTTTTCCAGTATTAGGTTAAACAGTACTGGGGCAAGCCCATCACCTTATCTTACGCCTTTGGATGTTGTGAACGTCCGGGACATTCTATTATGTATCCTTATCGCAGCTATGGAGTTTTCCATGGTCATTCTTGTTAAGCTAATTAATTTACTCGGAATGTTTTGTTCTTCCATAATATTATACACGCTGTTTCGCTCTATGCTGGCATATTTATGCTTCCTTGAAGTCAATGAATAGTTGATATATTGGTATGTTGCATTCCCATGCTTTTTCAGTATTTGGCGTGTTGTGAAAATTTGGTCCACGGTGAATCTGCCCTGTCTGAAACCGGCCTGGTACTCTCCGATTATGTCGTTTCGTATGCCATCATTTTTGTTGTAGGATGTTTGTGAATATTTTATACGTAGCATACAGCAGTGACATACCTCGGTAGTTACTGCAGTTGTATTTGTCCCCCCTTGTTATAGATTCGGCAAATGATTGCTGTATTCCATAAATCAGACATTTCTTCCTTATTCCATATGAGGACGATTAACTCATGAATTTCCTTAGTTAGTGCTTCTCCGCCGAGTTTTATTAGCTCAATTGGTATGCCATCAATTCCCGGTGCTTTATCATTTTTCATCTTTTGTATGGCAGCTGCTACTTTTTCATTGTGGGCTTGTATTGTATTGTATTTGAAAGAGCGATATCTAGGACGCGGTTTTCCAAGCATCTCTAAGCACTGCAGCCATCATTGGCTTATTGTACATCCTAACTAAGAATTTTGCCTATCTGGGGTAATTTCAACCCCAGTAGTGATTTTTAGTGTGTCACACATTGTAGTGGCACGGGACCTACGGTTTTATTTCTTATCCGACAGAAGGCGCATTTTCAAATTTTTCTCCGCTAGTAAAATCTCGCCGACCTTGGCCAGCTTCGATCCCGCGTCCCTCGGATCTAAAGGCAAATGCGCTAACCACTAGACCACCGAGGCCGGCCCATTGTGGGCTTAATCTTCAGTTGTACTGTATATCTTATTACACTTAGTGGTCTTTCGTTCAGCTCTCTTTGCGTTAATAGTTCTGCAAAGTGTTGTCTCAATTTCTCCATTACTTCTGATTCTTGTGTTATATATTTTCCTTCTTTGTTCTTGCACATTGAGGGTCTAGGGTGGAAGTCCTGTTTGGTATTTCTAATGATGTTATACATTCTTTTGACCTCTTTCAATTCTCTTGCTTGTTCTATTTCATCAATTTGCTTATCGAGGAATTCCCTTTTCTTTCTTCTCATAAAGCTTTTAGCCTCTCTTCTTAGTTTTTCATATTCTTCAGTTTTAATTCTAGTGGGTCTCTGTATCCGTTTCCTCTTTGATTAATTTCTTTTGCCTCTTTTTGTCTCTGCACATTCTTTATCTCATCATGCTGTGCTTAGCTTCTTTGGAGTGTACCCTATCTTCTCTTCCGCTGTTGCGATGATAGTATTTTTTATCTGGTTCCATTTTTCTTCTACAGACAGTATGGGTTCCACATTTGTTTAATTTTATTTTTTTTCTATGTTTTCTTTCTTTAGAAATAATGTGCATACACATTGTATTTCTTATTCTTCTGCATGAATATGACTTTAGCATTATCTATTTTGCCCCTGAACACTGCCTCGATCAGCATGTGATCGGATTCACTCACCGCTCTCCTCATTGTTCTTGTGTCTATAATGCTAGACTGGAATCTGTTGACTGTCCTTCCGTCTGGGGATATCCACGTACCTTTGTGTATTCCTTTGTGTGGGAAGGTTGTACTTTTAATTGTCATTCCATTAGCTGTCGCAAACTCTATTAGTCTCTCACCGTTATTGTTGGACTCTTCATGCAAGCTATGCTTACCTATGGTGGGAAAATACACTTCTTCCTTACCAACCTTGGCATTCAAATCCCCCATAACTATGTTGATGTCATTATTGGGTGTTTTCTGCATGTCTCTTTCTAGTGTTGCGTAGAATAGTTCCTTTATGCTGTCTTCTTTCTTTTCGGTTGGTGCATGTACTGAGATCATAGATATGTTGTTAAATTAAATTTTATTTCGTATGTATGATATTCTTTCATTGACTGGTGCGAACTCTAGAATTTTGCTTTTAACACGTGGTTCTACTATAAACCCTGTGCTTTGTTCATGTGTTCTTTGCCCCACTGTAGTATATTTGGTGTCCTGATTTATCCAGCCTTCCACACCCAAGCCACCTTATTTCTTGCAAGGCTGTGACATCAATTTGATATTTGATTGTTTCTGTCATAATTGTTTCGAGTGCACCTATTTGATATAGCGTTCTTACGTTCCATGTTCCGATAATCATGTTCTTATCTCGCCGGTTTCATCTTCTTAACATCCGTCCGTTTTCTTTCCGACTCTCAAACAACTTGACAGGCTTGACAACTTTGCTTTTTTTACGGGATAGGGGTGTTAAGCCTACGCCCAACCCTACTCCTTTATCCGGGCTTGGGACCGGCAACAGCAGTTGCTGAGATACTCAATCCACCCACCCATTACTACAGGCGGAGTTTTTTTTACGGCGTTTGAGGATCTGAAAAAAACTCCTCGATATTTTGATTCGTTCTTGATTTATAAATTGTCGTCTAGCATATCATTTGAATTTATTAAAAAAATTGCAAATATCCAGGCCCATCTAAATGTCCATCGGTAAAAAATGGATCTAGAACCGCATTATCAAAAAGGCCAGCTCATACGTTCAAAGAATATTGAACTTGCGGCTTGTCTGATTGACAGATTGTATTGTTAATTGTCATTTAAAGTCTTTAAATACTTCAAACATTTTATTGGTATAACGATAACGAGATGATAAACTCAAAATTGCAGATGAGTATTTAAATTGTTCAAAGTGTGCGCCGTTATTTATGATGCAGAGGTTAGTCCTCAAATTCTTTTCGTCAACTGATTTTTGGATAGTTTGCCTCGGAATAGAGTTGAAGGTATTTTGGATTTTGAGACGAAGATGTCCCATATTTTCCATCGGGGATGCATACACAACGTCTTTTATATTGCCTAACTGAAAGTAATCCATAGAAGTTACGCATGGCGATCGTGGAGGCCAACGTACAGGGCCAAGCGTGCCAAGCTATGAACTGTGAAAACGTGCATCTAAATAATCTCCAACGATACAGGCATTGTGAGGACTGGCTCCGTCTTGCTGGTACTTATGCTTTTGAAGGGTTACTAATGGAAATTCGTCTGACATATCATCTAAATTTGTTTGCAAAAAATGCAAAGTCCCAGGCCCATCTAAATGTCCATCGATAATAAATGGACCCAGAACCACATTATCTAAGAGGCCAGTCCATACGTTCAAAGAATATCGAACTTGCGGCCTAATCTCTTTTAATACACGGAGATTCTCTGCTGAATAGTGATAAAGATTTTTCCGGTTAAACACTCCCCTATTTGTAAATAAAGACTCATCAGTCAGTCCACAGCATTTTTCTGGAAAAATGTGGATCTAGCTGTAGTTTTTCACGAAATTAATAACAAAAGTCCAATCTTTCATTACTTTTGCTAGGATGAAGAGTTTCTACAGGCGTGAATTTGTAATCATGGTACTTATGTTTTCTGATGATTTTCCTCACATATGAATCATCAATACCACACTTTTGAGAAATTCTTCGGCTGTAGTTTTCTGTATCAATCGCTAATTTAGCCAGCACATTCACTTCATTAGCAATAATTCCTTTTCTATACGGCCCTCGCGGTCTTCTAAACAGCAAAATTGTTTGAAATCCTTGCAAACATTGTCCGGTGGAGCAGCTGTCTGTCTGGACACAAATTTGCGTAATTTTCAGACACTAAAACAGAATTCCTGTCGCTGTGAATGTAGACAGCGTACATATCCTGCTTTTCTTCATCGGTGAACATTATGAAAATTACAAAACACGATAAAGGAACTCTACGAACATCACTTAAACACAACTGTTTTTCGAAGCCTACGCTATTTTATAAATTATGTCCACAAATTTTCAAATTTCAACAAGTTTTTTGGTAGAAAAAGGTTGGGTATCAATTTGGAAAACTATTTGTTTTGTCTATCTAATGGTGTGATAATCTAATATGGCGACCATAAAAAATAAAAAGTTGACTATCGCAGCTTGAGATTTAGAAGGCCTAGAAAATTTGTGTCATTCAACTCACAGTGACTAAAAACATAAAGTTAACAAGTTTGATTGAAATAGCGTCAATGGTAGGGAAGATAATAATTTACTTCTAAAAACACAATTTTCAGTTTTTTCGTGATATATCAAGAACAAATAAAAATATCCACGATTTCTTCATTTTTTAAACGCCATAAGAAAGCGTGACTTTTCTCTAATTTAACCAACCTCGTATCTCTTACCGTTTTCGAGATGCCAATGGTGAGCATCGAAAAATCCACTACCCTGTATAATACAAGGTACTGCGATATCTAAATTTTTATTGTCCGTATTATGAATCAGAAATGCTTTATGATGTTCCACTATACAGGGTGGGCCAACTAAGTTGTCCCTCTTAAAAATGGTAGACCCAACATACATATTGCAATCAAAATCACTTTTACTTAAATTTTAAGTAAGATGTTTTCAAATAACGTGAGAACAGATATGTTGCTTATTTATATTGGTGAATGGTGCGGAAACGCGGCTGCAGCCGGCAATTGATATATTAGTTCGCTTTCGACTAGGGGACCACCGCTTGGAAAATATTTAGACGCCTTAAAACTTCTTTAAGAAACCTGTAGTAGAGGCAGTGAATGAGAATACCCATGTAAGTTGTTACGTGCCAAAATAAAAATAGGGCGCCAAAAACTATTATTTCCGACAGCAGGCAACAAAATTTACAGTGGAAACGGACACAGTCAGCTAGTTAAGGATGGTTTCCCGGTGGGCAATTATAGGAATAAGATTTTATGATGCTGTGTACGGAGTATGTCAAAAAAGCGGACGCCACTCTTTCAAATTCAGTATTGCGTGATTCACGCGAAAGGGTCACAGATCGACAGATCATGAAAGCCGAACCTACCTTGGGAAGCTTCCTCTTAGTCTCTAAACTGATGGCAAAATATACACAAAGAAGGAAGGTAAAATAATCAACAAGTCTTAGGAGAACGACAATTATAAATTCATATGTTGAACAGAATCAAGAATGGTACAGTTAAATACATATAGAAAATAAATTAACAACGCAACAAATCAAAATCAGAGTCGCCCTCATACAAATTAACTATGAATACAATCAAACGAAAAGAAAGCCACGAAGCGTTTGAACCTGCCGCACCACACCACTGGGTACGATATTTATGGTAAACATTAAAGCGAAACTATGTAGCCAGTTACGACTGAGTCCGTTAACACAATATCATAATATAAACTGGGTATTTGGTTGAATTAACAAACGGTGACCGAAGGTTACTTAATTAACCATAAATACCTTAAATTGCAAGAGGAAAGAGAATTCACTTAGTAACACTTAGTAAACACCAAAACAAAAGTCGCTGTTTATAATCCATACTGTAATAATAATATAGATCGCTTCCTTATCAACGCCCGAGTCAGTGAAACTTCAAGGATATACCTGTTTGCGGTTTGATGCCCCTAAGGACAAAATTAGTTGGACGAAGAAGGAGAACAGCTAGGCTGACGTCGCTGGTTCCCACAGTTTCAAATGATATCTTCATAGTACAGAAAGATTTTATCTACAGGTGTGCTGAAGGTGAGCTCGAGATAGCAGCGGTAATTTCAATAAAAATAAAAGTTTGACGGACAGGTCGAACCTTCGTACCACATGTAGACTGGGAACGATGAAAAACATACGGACAAACTTCATGGTAGGGACGACAAGCGATGATGATATAGATAATGGCACAAAGCGAGTACTGAAAATGGACGGTTTTTAGCACGTTTGAAGAAAAACAGGTAGCGGTCAACTTAATCCGTAAAAACGAAGAAGGAAACCGCACGGTAATCTTAACTGTAGCGTTGATTCTGGTGTACATACAAAATCAGACTTACGTGTTGACGATAAATGATAGCGTACTCCAGATCAACTAAGCCGCGCCAATATTTTCTTTTCAAAACTACACAACCGTATTCTCACAGCGATAAATCTAGACTGAACTGCCGTCTGCCCCCCCCCGGGCCGACAGTTGCAAAAAATAGACGTGCACTGTTTTCGAATTAACGCACAATTTAAAAATCTATAAGCGCGGAAAAAATTAACGAACGTTACAAAGTCAAAGAAATCTAAGCACGTATGTGGGTGTTAGTAGAACTTCAGTTAGAAGAAATTTGAAAGTAAATGTATTCAATTTCGATCGCGACATATTGGTGCAGTAACTACTTGAAAATGATCCTCGGAGAAGATCGAAATTTTGTACTTCTTTCAGAATCAATTTCTTTTGGCATAATTTTTTTTAAATTATGTGTTGTTCATCGATGAGGTATATTTCTCAAATAATGAGTGAATAGGAATAACTCGCACTATTACGGACAGGAAAATCCACACTAGACACATATTACCTATTTTCGAAGAGGATTTTTTGAAAATATTTATGGTAGCGTAGTAAGTAACCATATGATTGGACCACAGTACTTCCATGAAAATTTAACTGAAAAACATTACTTGAATTTCCTACAAAATATTTTGCCTGGGTTGTTGGAAGATGTGGTGTAAAACAAAGATTTTGATACTAACACGATGGCTGTCCTGCTTGCTACCGTGGGTTCTTAGAAATTACTTAAATAATGTATTTGGAGGAAATTAGATTGGAAGAGGTGCTACGGGCCAAACGAGCTTTTTCGTCGACCCGCAACAGGAAATGTGGAAAAGGCCTTCGGTTTAGCTCAGAGCAATAGGGGGGTTCAGGGAAGTCGCTTACGGGAGGAAATATTTCTAGTTGTGTACAGGGGATGTCGAAATGAACGGGCGCCACCTTCCAAATCACAGGTGATTGCAGGTTTTCGTGAAAGGCTGAGAAGCCAGCGGCTTACGGGAATAGAACTCACCTTTATTGTGCCTCCCTCCTGTTTGGAAAGCTTGCAAAATTCATGCACACACAAATACAAAATATTCAACAATAAAAGATGTAATAAATTTCAAAAATAACATGTAATTAACCTTTTGAGAGTAAATGACGTTACAAAAAAAATATGACCGCAAGTAGTAACATTTTACTCAATACAACAATCGGTTAAAAGGAACGTTCGATTAAGGGGGAGCTCGCCGCCCATGGCTTACGGTATTTAAAATCTTTCAACAAATCTGCGTGGCCAGTGGCGTCTGAGTTTACAAGAGTAATACAGTATGTAATTTCTTTTTACAATTAACAGCAAACAGAAAATAATGGCAAACGACGACAGAGGGTCGTCTCTTGTCGCATTAAAAAAAAGGTTCAATCACTTTTTTTGCAAGTTAACGCGTAAAAGGTTTTTTCGCCACACAAAAAAAAATAGGTCCTTAACCTTGATTTTCGGTGAAAGGAGTAGAGACAGAGAGAGGCAGGACAATTTCGGGATTGTTTTCTAGATGCATTTACAGTCTAGGGGTATTTTCAGGTCCGGGAAAAAGGTAGGCGACGTTCCTCGGGAGACTTTGGGACGAAATAATTGCTGGTACGCCCCTGGGGATTAGATTGCTTCCCAAAGTGGTTCAGACGGTTGAAACAACAGCTCCAAGAAGCACAACTTCACAGATTTTTAAATCGTTTATATCTGATCAAGATCGAAAGGGCGATTATACTTAATTGGCCATGCACCAAAGCTTAACACTCTGCTAATTTTTATTTAAATCCGACTTGGTCGAGATTCTACTTGCCCAAAGCAAAATACGTTACGATAAAACTCAGCTTAGCAGAAGAGCCGCAAAGAAAACCCTGGTCTTCGATAATCCGTCCGTCTGTGCCCAAAGTTTAGCGCCTACTAAATCTCCCCTCATCGCAAAAACATCTACCCCAGCCTAATTTGTTCTAGAACGAAATTGACACGTGCGTTTTCTGAGAAAAACTTAAAAGGCTAGCGCTGCTAACAAAGAAATTCTCGGAAATATTTTGGGCACCGTTAACAAACATGTCAACCGTTAGATTAGGTTTCGAAAGCAGCCTCTTATAAAATAAATATTTGAAAATAATGAAAATTGCAATCAACATAAAAATGGTCATTAATATAGAATTGTAATTCCTATGAAGCGGCAATTA
Source organism: Limonius californicus (assembly GCA_014611495.1). Lineage (NCBI taxonomy): Eukaryota > Metazoa > Arthropoda > Insecta > Coleoptera > Elateridae > Limonius > Limonius californicus. The sequence goes on from JABXWE010012052.1 coordinate 39,065, forward strand.
GAATACTGCTCTAATCCAGATGGAGTGGCACAATCAGATGAACATAACAGAGGAGCTCTGTATCCAGACTAGACTAGAACAGACTGTTTGTTATCAATACAATTAAAGGAATAGTACCGTAAAATGGGGTGACTTTGATATCACGGGGCGACTTTGATTGTTGCCCCCACCGCAAATGAAAATTGTGCTAACAACGCGCTAGTAAATTTTAAAATTACCGCCGAGGTTGCATCCGGTAGTTAATATACTCTCGGATGCACTGTAGAGTGTAAGTGATCTGCTTGTAACGGAAAACCCGTAGAAAATTGTTCCAAACAAAACCGTGTACTGGAGGCGTTTTTCTAACGTTATTGTAACTTTGAATGCACAAAGGTGAGTGTTATTTTTAAATAATTTTTGAGTATATATTCTTAATCATGCATGTATTGAGAAAACATAACCATATACGAATATCCCACAAAAAAATATTGTGTGTTTCAAAATGGCGATAATGCGTCACGGGGTCACTTTGATCACAACTGCGGGGCGAATATGATCTCCATTGGTGAGGTCATCAAAGTGACCCCTTAGTTCGCATTTTTAAAAATTTCGGGCATTTTAAGCTAATTTTTGCAATTTTCGGCTTCAGATGGTACGAACATTTAAGAAGAAACCCGGAACTCGAAATTATAGAAACTACACCGAAGCTCAACCTGAGCAAGCTGTTCAAAGAATCGCTGATGGGCAATTAACAATGAGGGCTGCAGCGCGCGAATATAAGATCCCATTTGCAACATTAAATAAAACGTTGGGGATGATCCCGGAAAGGCTCGTGCTATATATCGGCGGGATGTAAAATACCCAGAAAAGATTATAAATCATTCCAAAAGCAACACCACGAATATGGTTTGTGGATCTGCGGACGGAACGTTGCTGCCGCTTTACGTAATTTACAAAACCGAACACTTGTACAATACCTGGAAAGAGGGAGGTATTCGAGGCAAACCATGTTGTGACAAACCATGTTGCATTAAAAGTTGCAAGTTTAATAGAACCTCTCATGGATGGATGGACGCCAACACATTTCAGGATTGGTTTGAAACATTCTTCATGCCACATGCACGACGTTTAGAAAGTCGAAAGGTTTTAATAGGCGACAACCTAGCATCACATTTAAATGATTCCGTAATTCATATGTGTAAAGAAAATGATGTTTCCTTCATTTATCTCGTACCACACTCAACGCATATCTGCCAACCTCTGGATGTGGTATCCTTCAAACCGATGAAAGTGGCCTGGCTTACAGTACTTACAGATTACAAACTCAGAAATAGAACTTCATCAGGCAAAACACTCAAAGAGTGCAACGAAAAAACAAGAGGATAAATGTCGAACCAGGAAAAAGTGTTACTACTGCAGATAGCAGCAGCTCAGATGAAGCTGAAGAAATCCTAGACACACGTAGTGATAACGAGTCCTCTGAAAATGAAGATCTCACTCCGCCCGTAGAAATAGAATATTTCCAACCAGAGCCAGAACTTTTAGTGCCGGAACGCTTTGTTCTGGTCAAGTTTATTGGCGGAAGAAGAAATTCAATAACATATAAATACGTGTGTAAAATACAGACGCAAGTTTCGGAAACTGAATATACAGTTGTTAGTTTAAAATCAACCGATGAAGACAAGACAACTTTTAAACTTGTTCCCATGGATATATCGACTGTGCCATTTTCAGATATTTGTGCCGTGTTGCCGAAGCCACTAAACAAAGATGAAAATACAATAATCTTTGAAAAAAAAGTTGCAGTCCTAGAATATTCAAAGCGAGTTTAACATTAGTTAGTGCAATGTAACAACATCCAAAGAATTATATTTTAGTTCCTAATATTGTGAAATTATGTTTGCTTTTTATTTCAGTTATTGTTGTATGCAAGAATATGTATTTTATTTATAGAAATAAATGCATTAAACAATAAGGTGTATTTAATATGATGGTGATCAATGCCGCCCCTGAAACAATTTTTGTTATATCTCAAAAACTACAACATCGATTTCAAAATGGGGCGAATATAATCATTTTATACGAGTTTAGTGCATTTTAAACCTATTTCCAGGGGGTGATCAAAGTGGCCCCACTTAGAGTATGAAGTTGATCAGCATGTTTTTATTTTTTTTACTCCACGTTTAACCAAATTTACAATTTTCAAGTACAGACTCGTATTCTACATACCAAGACTAATCGTTTGGCATTTGTTAACTTTAAATTTGTAAACAAACAAAACTGATATGGGCGAAATAAGTTTGAAATTGATCAAAGTGACCCCATCTTACGGTACAGCAAACTCCGGAAGTAAATAAGCGTTATTTACAAAATATAATAATCGAGGCGTATATATCAGAATTAAAAGTGACGCTCAAAAACCTAAGAAAGTTGGAATTCCGTTATTATTTATATCTACCTATACGTACTGTTTGTTTATAAAATTGAGTCAAAATTAAATAGCTCTACAGGTTCTACACAAATCATGAGTAATGTCTTTACAGTTTGACGTATCTAACGAGCGATCAAAAAGTGTTCCAATTAGGGTTGGCTGTGAGTGCTACAAGGCATGTCGTAGTTGCCATGTTACGTACTGGCCGTATCTTGTGTTTATTTCTTCAAATGTAAACACAAATGTTATCTGTTTGCATTCACTTAAATAAGTTGAATTGCACCGAAGAGTAAAGGAACAAAATAAACCTTCTTTTGTTTTAGAATGACATACATTTCTTTTCTAGGGCTCCCCGTATTCAGCGTTCTACATCAAACAAATACCCGGCGAAATTGGATGTCTTTTATCCAAAAGGGAAGTATTTTATAAAGTCATTTATAAATTTCTATAAAACCTGGGAAATAGACTGCTACCTGCAAGATTTATGAACGATATAAAGCGATTACCTGTATCGTAACAATATTGCCATCCCCGAGTAAAATTATTACCACTGCAAAAATATTCAAATTTCATACCAAAATTGCAATATAAATCTTATTTATACGCTTTTTTATTAAAACTATGTTTAAGAGGATTACAATAGCAACCAACACTCGGTTTTCCATTTTAATACGCCTAGCCTGTTTACATATTTATGTGGGGTTGCGCTTGAGGGGAAGTAATCTTATCTTTTACTTGGTTCAGCGGAAAACAATGTCATTTAAAACTCGTCCAAAATGATAAACCAATTGAGTTTAATAGAGGCCCAATTGATAATGGGGTTTTTATGCTGCATGCCAGTTGGATTTTAGCTCATAAAACGTATAAATGGCTTTCCAATTATCCTTTCACCAGTATATTTGAAATGTTATTGATATTGTAAGTACTCAGCTATTGATTTGAAATAAAATTGGTGTTATCTAATATACCTTTCTGTAAATAAATCTGATAAACTACCACTGTTGTGATCGTACATTAGCAATATTTTGTTGATTTATTTCCGCATTTTTAGTATTTATCGGTAAATATGGAGTGATTTTAAATCTAACAATAAGTGGTATGGAAAGAAAATAATGTATGGTTTAAGGAAAATTCTGCTTATGAATTAGAAAAATCAAAACATGAAGTAAATGTGAGGAATTTTTGTAGAACTGCATATTCACATGATACTAATTTATGTTTTATGGAGTTTACCCAATAATTGTACATTCTGTATTGGTTTCGGTTTTTATATTTAACATTTCCACAATATTTGTCTAATAATCTTAGACTAGATATTTTTTCCGATCGTTGTCGTGGGCACATAAAAATTCTACAATGTATCTACAGCATTTTTTTTCCTTTTTCCGTGAGAATTTGGTATTCTTTTACAATTGTAGGCAGGGCATTAGTTGATATATCAAATTCATTAGCAATATCTATTTTATTTTTACCTCATTTACAACTCCTCTAGCCAAATAAGAAAAATTCACTGCCAGTCGTTGTTGTATACAATCATTAAAGAACTAATTTCATTAATTGAATTCAATATTTAATAAATAAATTAATATGTGAATAAGTAATATCACAGCAATGCACATTGCTGTAGAATCCCCAATTATTCTTACTGATTAAACGAAACATTTATTTGTGTAATTAACCCCACGCCGGCCTCGGTGATCTAGTGGTTAGCGCATTTGCCTTTAGAGGTTGGCGAGATTTTTCTAGCGGCGAAAAATCTGAAAAGTGCGCCTTCTGTCGGATAAGACGTAAAGCCGTAGGTTCCGTGCTACTGCGATGTGTGACACGTTAAAAATCACTACTGGAGTTGGAATTACCCCAGATAGGCAAAATTCTTAGTAAGGGCGTACAATGGGCCAACTATGGCCTAAGTGCATAGAGATGCTTGGAAAACCACGTTCTCGATTTCGCTCTTTCAAATCAATCAATCAATTGACCCCACGTTGGGCGCCAAAAATGTTTGCTGTTTATTAAATAAATTAATTCAATTATGATAATTTATTGATCAAATCTGGGCGATTTCCACACAAATTCTCTTTTAATCTGCGAGGGCTCTTGTATGCTGTAAAGTAAAATTGGGCCGTTTGATTTTTAATTTCAAAATCTCAATGAGACATTGCAAAGGGTTGTAGTATGCATTTAATGCAATGACCCACAAGAAATTAATAAGCTTCGCCATCCTATCGGTGTTCCCTTTCCCATTCGTACAAATAAACAAATAATTGTGACCATATGATACAGTTTAATAAAATTGTAAAAAACACAACACTTGCAATTCGCCCACCTTCTTCGGATGTTCTTGCATACTTTGAAGAACGCACTACTTGCTGTTAAAATGGATTGGTAGCCTTGCTGAATTTTGACAGTTACCTGTTGCAGAATCTCGCTCTCCATAGAATCCCTTGGAAAATTGAAATTCGCAGTTGTATTCTCGCTAACAGGTAATACTCTATTGTAGGTAATTAACAAGCCATTGCCCTATACACAGAAGAAGAAAAAGCAGAATAAGAAGAAAAAGAAGAGGGTAATTTGAAAACGTAAATAACTTATTCACACTTTGTCTGTTGTAAAGTTGTTGTCAAAATTGTACTATAATGTTCTTCTACCGATACACCGTTAAACAGCTTAAACAAGCAAACTTGAATATTCGTCAGGAGGCTAACGAATATTTAAATTACTATTAATCTTCCAATTATAGTCGTTAATCAAACTTATTTTAATCCTTCGTAGATTTTTCTTCTGTAGAAGTTGCTTTAGTTGTTTATAATTAACTTCGTTGAAGTTAAATAATTTAAATTAAGACACTTTTTTGCAATAACAGAATTGTAACGTTTCACACTTTAAAGACATTTATGAACGTTATTCATAGCTACGAAGAAAAAAACACTGTCGATAAACAAATGAAGGTCAAATTTACGACAAAACGCACAATTCCAATTCAAATATTGTAGCGTTTTTATGGAAATATTTGCCATTTAAGCCATAGGAAAAACAACCCCTGAATCACAAATAACTTTTATGATAGGTTTCATTTGTATAAACAAACACAATTAACGCAGAATTACAAATTTTGGAAGAGCACCTGAGCGTGTGTGTTCTCGCATCGGTGGTAAACAGGTTACTAACTCATAAAAACTAGGAAACATTAAATTATTATTAGGTCGTGGCTACAGAAAACAAGAACAAATTCTAGTGAAAAAATTAAAACAACAATCTTTGCAGCTTAAAAAGGTGACGCATTTCTTAATTCCAACAACCAATCAGGAAATAGATCAGAATTGCAAAAAATTAACTCAATCAAAATTTTACAAATAGAGTTATTATATTTGAAATTTCGATTCGGCTGTAATGTAATAATGCCGTATGAAACCAATATTTACATTTATTAAACTCACATATTTCTCTTAAAATAATATAAATAGGATTAATAAAAATCACTTAAATGTGTCCTTGAAACACTCTAGCTAAAGCAATTAAACATTATAAAATTCCACATAGAAAAGCTTAAATTTACGTACAACACACATTCATACATGTGCATATTACGTATCACATAAATTCTACAAGTCTGATTGCAGATAAAAAAACACAAATAAGTGATGGCAAAAGCTTCAAGAGCTACTACATTGACGAGTACAACTCAACACAAGCAGTCTTGCAGAAAAAACATGAAACTGCTGAATCAGAAGGAATACCCATCGGAAATGACCAGACTACAAGAAAATCCGTTCCAATCATTGTTTAATAATTTATTTAAGACTTACAATAATAGTTCAAGAATAGATTTTAAGCTTGATTAAACAATTGGGTATAACGTTACACAGCTTACCTTTTCTGAGGAAGTGTAGTATAAAACGTATTCGTAGTCTAGTCTACGAGTTTAGCTATTTTGTGTACTGAATGGGGCACGAAATAAAATGATAAACCCCAATTATAATTATTATTATGCTATTGGAAAATTTTATAATGTTGTATATGACTTACATGTATTGAATCATTTTGGCAACGCTACGTTATGCGACTAAACACTTATGCAATAATATAGTTTGAAGGTTAAGACCATTCAAGAATTACAAGCTAATTATATAATCCTTCCTCGTTTCACAAAGGATTAGCCAAAAAACAAGTATGTGCTGATAAGCTAAGTTGAAATTGGCGTAGAGCTGATATTCCAAAATTAAGTTGTGTGGGTGAGAGGGCAATCCCTTCGAATTGGTTTTATGTTCTACCACGGACCACCGGATCCTTTATTTTTAAGTGAGCGGTATGTTATTATCACGTACCTAAATGTGAAAATCTTTCAACAATATTGCTTCTGGTGGATTATTAGTGAACGTGTATGTCGCTGATAAGGTATATTACACTCGAATGTTGATTTTTCTAACTTTTGGATTAGTGAAATTCCACCTATACTGTAAATGCAGGGTGACCCAGTGAAAACGAAACAGGCATGTTTTATGACACTAAAAATCAATTCTTGAAAAACAGAAACACGTCAAATATATTTGCCATGGGTACATGTAATACGGGTATTTCCGTTCATCATATCTGTTATCACCCTACAAATTTTAAATAACAAGGGGCATAATGCCATTCGAAAGTTCGATAAATTGGCTTTACAGTAGTGTTTTTATTTTTGAATTTGGAGCATTAGTTCGCACGGAAATGCAGTCCAAAGGCTTAGGGTAGTAAATGAGCCCTACCAGCGTCTATTCGGTATTTGTTGATTATACGTTATCGTAAATCTTGTAAAGAATCGGGTTGGGTAACGTAAATTTTACTCTTTATGTGACTCCACAAAAAGAAATCTAGCGGAGATAAATTTGGCGATCTTGCGGGCCATTTAATAGCGCCTCTTCTTCCAATTTATTGACCTAGAAACCTCCAATCCAAATACTGTCGCACAACCAGTGCATAATGCGGAGCAGGAACTCCGTCCTGGTGGAATGTCAAATGATCTTCGAAACAATGATCACTATTCTGTATAATATGATTTAACATTTAATCAATATTGTAAGCATTCTGTTAGTAGTAGTACATCTGTCCAAGAAAGACGGATCAACGAGACGATCACCAAAAATGCCAACCAAACATTTCATTTCGGCGTGTTGAGTACGTGTTTCTTGAAATGCCACAGATTAGAATCTTACCAATAGCGGCAATTTCACTTACGATAAAAATTCATTCGCGTTAAAGAGAAAATGTGTATTATTTAGCGCCTGTTCACTTACAAGGCTCACGAAATTGTAAATGGCTGTTAAGTCGTCTTCATTGTGTTCTTGTAGCAAATTAATCTTGTAGGGCAAAACTTGTAGTGTTTCAAACTTCATTGGATCCAGGTTTGATTAATAATACCCAATACAATAGCCATTTGCCTTGTACTCAACGTAGAATCGACAACAACGTGGCCCAGATCCGCGACTTCCACCGTTTTATGTTTTACCAGATTTTCAGCATTTTACTTTGCTTATTTGCGGCAGTCCTGGTCTCCCGAAATTTTCTCACTAACTACAAAACATACTTGCGATTGGCATGGCTATCTGCTTGTTGCTGGTTGAACAATTTGGCGCTTCTAATGACGCATTAATTGTTTCCGAAGAAACACGCAGTTACTTCAACTCTTTCTGAAATCGAATGAACAATTTTGAATGTAAACGGAAAGTAACAACTATGAAATACGACGCTGACGTAAAAAAATCATTCAACTATTCACGCGAACGTATGGTCAACCTATGTCGTCTAATCATTTCATAAATACTCCAGAACTTTGACTACTCTGAAATTTTGGACTGTATTTCCGCAGGAACTAATGCTCAGAATCCAAAAATAAAATCACTACTTTATAACGTTTAAAACGTATTTATAGAGCTTTTAAATGGTATGTCTTTTGATACCCATTGTCATTAAAAACTTGCAGGGTGAAACTTACCTCAATTTTGGGGTTGGAGGTAGGTAATTTGATGGTCGGCGTTTTCCGAAGAATTGAGGTTAGAGACACAAACACGCTTGTTTCCGTTTCGGTGGGTCACCCTGTGTATAACCGACCAGGTTCTTTGATTAATTTTTGGTACATGCCGTTGAACAATGAACCTAGAAATTCTGGCGTTGCACGACTGGGATAGAACTGTCGTATTCGTTATTTTTTGTATGATTGTTGTAAGATTGGTGATCCTTGTTGAAGGTGGTTTCTTCAGCTATTTGTAGTTTCATTTGCAAACAAATTAAATTATGAAATTTTGTTTTAGCTGGATTATTTGATTTCTGATGGACCTCAATTTATTTTGATTAACTCATAATCTTTGGAGACATGTGTAAGTGACATACACAATTTGAATTAGACTTGTATAAAAATAAACAGAATTTCTTGTGTAAATGTATAATTATTTAAGAATTTAAATGTTGTAGCATAGTGTTGTTGTGCAACAAAATATGTGAAACTAAAACAATAATTTAATGTTAGATTTTGTCGATAATTAATTTTAGCATGGTTAATTACTAAACTAGCGGACAAGCTGTTTCTTATTATTTGCTAAAATTTTCGATCACGTGATCCTGGCGTGATATTGTGTAGTTGTTCATGTGTTGAGAATGGACAATTCTATTGTTTCAGTCTCGAAACTTTTTAGCCTGACATTCCAGTTCGACTTCCAGTTTTTTCTGTTTTTGTATACCGTAACTACGGTCCGTTGCTAATGACGCGTAAAGAAATATTTGAAACTTTAAGCATTCTTAAGACAAACAGGGTTGTAACAGAACATGTTCTTTTGGAAAAAGTTTAATAGTTGTATTAAATAGTAATAAAAAATGAGCTCTCGAGTTTCTGAAGATATTTTATTGTTTTATCGTTTTGTACGCTGAATTGGTTAAACTTTTTTAATAGTGTTCTTTAAGATTGCATATTTGGATTCTTCACCAGCGCCGGTTAGCATACTGGCAATGGTTCCCTTAGGTACAGATGCGCCTCAGTTTCAATTGAATTTGAAATCTTCCTCAACAACAACTTTAGATAATCAGAACAAAAGTTAAATGAAATCTTCATCAATGATGTGGACCGTGGATACGTGAAAAACAAAAATTAAACAAATATTAATTAACAACGTGGTATTTTCATATACCCAGTATCACATTAAAAGTGCATTTGGCCGTGGTTTGATGAAAATTTACAATTATTGCGTCATCACTTCATCATCACAAGTGTCTCATCTCACTTACTTTATCATTACGGAGGGATTTTCTTCAGTTTTCACCAGTTCTGATGAAGGTTTTGGGCAGGGAAAGTTGCACAACCAACTAGTTGAAGAAGTGCCATTATAAGAAGTTGCAAGTTTTGCATCGCAGTTTATGTGTGGCTTTATACAAGGTAGGTTATAATAAATGAGCTCAACTTAAATGTATGTCTGTTAAGACTAAAAGCAATTTGATTGATGTAATGGGACGCAGATAGGTAACAGATAAACCCTCATAATAATTATTGAATTGCAGAGCTTAGTTTATGATGCGGCAAGTTTATTTGTTGAATGGAAAGATGGGTTCAGTATGTAAATAGTAAGGGGGCAAGAAAAATCAATATGAAGCGGCACTTCACCATTATTTGTGATCGTACTACAATGTGCGACCAATGAAAAATTATTATGAAGCTAACCATTCAATTATTACTTCGTTTAAAGACGAGTAACAACAATTAAACGAACATGGAAATGTATTGAACTGCTTTTAAAACATATCAAAATCTACCATCAACATGTTGTGGTTTTGTTAGTAAAAAATGCAATGAACTAGTTATTGACGGCTGAATCCATTAAACTTTATAAATTAATTAAATTTTGAAGGAGATTTTACGCGGGGTTGGATTATAACAGCAGTGATCGAACGTAATTTAAAACGCTTTATTATTCAATATGAAAAAGTTGTTCATAAATTCATATTTCATTCGAAAATGGCATATTTAAATTTCCATTATCTACTGGTCGGATTATGGAATTATGATGAACATCGGCTGTTTGTTCAAAATCCCCATTTTTTATCTGATGCCAAGGAAATCGTCAGCTCTTCATCCCAACAGGCTTTAAAATTGCTTATACGTGCAAATCTAAACGTAGGTGTAATTAAAGTCCATTTAATCATAGCAACGGCGCATGATAATATGTCGTAATAATACAGAGTGCCTAGGATTAAGTCGATTACTTGCTTCCAACATGCACGCGATTTTCATGGATATAATGAACCGCTGCTGCAACGAATTGTGCCTGAGCTGTTATGTGTTCATTATTTCGCAATAGACTGCAACCCCATTGTTATGTAACATCTGCTATCTTCTATTGCTTCAAGGGCTTGCCGTTACAGATAGAATACAATAGAGAATTCTAATCACCTGGGGGTCAAATATGTTTGTCAAATCCTTTGTAATCCGATTTCATATTATTTTGAAAACTTTATGATTTTATGAATTTAAAGATTTACACGGTTTTAAGTAACTCCACATATTATTTACCCATATTAAAAAGCTGGCCCATTTATCCTGCCCTTCCCCAAGATTTGACTTGTTTTTCAACATTACGCTGCGTCTGAAGCCATAATCTGAAACGGTAGGAGGTACTAATTCAGTTAATGAGAAAAATTATACATTAAATCAAAGTGTTAATCATATTTTCAATATAAGTATTAAGGATTTTGTTATAACACTATCTAAAAAAATGTCCCAATGGCTTCCGATTGATTGTTTCTGTTTCAGATATATACATTTTTATTTTGCCATTGCTTGATGTTTTGCTTTCTAGCTTGGTCTTTTCCTCTTGCGAATCGTACTCTGGCTACAAATTTAGAAATGGTTTCCCCTCAGAACGTACACAGTCATGTACTTATTATCATTTGTGGCGTCTTATTCTGGTAAATTATGTTAAACTATCATCGTAAGTATTTATTTCTTTAAAATCAACACCCTAAACATTACAAATTCGTAGTAAAGTTATTTTTCGTACTTATAACAATTATCTGCAAATCACAATCATTATCAATTTCTCTATTATATGGAATTTAAGACCCCTACAAAATATTGACGTTTCTCTACAATAAAATAAACAAACAGACGAATGTAAAAACAAAATCACAGGGTGTTACACAGCTAAAAATCGATTTATTCCATCAACGATGGTTGCCAAACTTTATATATAATAAAATTAAGAAAACAACTAACTACTTGATACTTATCAATGGAGGGGGGGGCTTAAATGCTAATTGGGCATAAGTGCCATTTAAAAATTTCATTGTGATCGGTTGTGCGTTTAGTAGATAATGGTATGTAAAATATGAGGAAAACTCTCAGGATGTTGGATATAAGGCTGAACTCGCGGTGTAGTGTTGTATAGATTGGTAATATTTAAAAATGGGGTTTGACAGCTTGACAGTTTTCCCACCTGTCATAAACTTTGTAATTTCATTGGTTTTCAAGTAAAAGTAAGCTTCTAAATTCGATAAAATAATTGTATCATTCACTTTTTAATTCCGGTTGGGGCAAGACGTGTTTTCCGCGGCAAAATAACCTCTTCTCCACCGGTCAACAATTACTACATTTTAAATTGGTGATTACTTTTGTTTTTTTGGAATGTCATGACAAATGTAATGTTTAAAAGAGAAATAGAGCATCATCAAAATGAAATGGGAGTTTTAATCATCGCTAATGGAAATGGATAAGTACGGCATGTCGGAAAGAGCCAGAGTTCACAGTAAGAGAACCAGCCTGGCGGAGATGAGTGCGACAAAGTCTGGTCCAGGGGTATTTAAGCGTAACTAACTTCAGTGTAAAGGTTGGTGCAGATAAAAGATAAACTAGTTACGGTGGCATGAAAGCAAAGTGAAGGTTGTAAGAATTTGCACGTGTTTTTTTAACGTTTTCAACTTTTTGAACTAGACGAAGCCACAAGTAGAGGCACTTCTTTAATTTCCTGAGATAACAGTTTTGTGTTTGAGATAGTTGGCGTTAGTTATAAACCATGATTATATTACATAGCAATATATACAGGGAGTTTTTCTTTTTAGTATACATAGCCTATGTATACTTTTAAAAGAAACGCGTCAATTTCGCCTATTGTGTAGGCAACCAACTATACAGACAACTCAAGCATGCTGTGACCACAGCAATCAAATTAATTCAATGCTAAAAAATAAAATTAATC
>JABXWE010012053.1:0-22709 GCA_014611495.1 Limonius californicus
ACTTCGACACTAGGTAATCATTAATAACCCTATTAAACGTTGTTAAGGGAAGCTGATGCACAGCAGGAGGCAGCTTGTTAAAGAATCTTGTTCCCAATTGATTTGCACACATTTTGGTTTTATCATGCCTACTAAAGGGAGGCACTAGGTTGGATTTTCCCTTTGTATCATAATAGTGATAATCTTAATGACAGTTACTTGTTCGGATATTTTTCTTGATACTGCTTAACGCTTCTATAATAAAAATGCATGGGAAGATAGGGATTTGTAGGTGACTAAATAACCAGTTACAATCCTTCCGATAGCCAATACCTCCCACTATACGTATAGCTCGCCTCTGTAGACCGAAGACTCTCTCCTTGGAAGACGAATTGCCCCACACCAAGATTGCATACATTAAATGCGAGTGGAAAAGTGAAAAGTATACTGTTTTTGATATACGTTGTGGAACATTATTTGCAAGCGATTTTAATAAGTACCTATATACTGCTGCAAAGTTTTATACGTAGATCATCACAATGTAAATCCCATCTTAGCGTGGGGTCCATCTTTACACCAAGCAATGTTACAGATTCCAAGGTGTTAACGTTATCTGGTTTGAGAAAAAACATAATTGTGCTTCTTTTGGCGTTATTAAGAGAAAGTTTATTTTGCGCAAACTAGTGTTTCATTTATGAGAGGGTTTCCTGACTTTCCTTTACAAGATCATGAGAATTTTTGCCTAGGTGTATGAAAGTACAATCATCTGCGTACAGATAGATATTTACATCAGGAACATTTTCTGTTAGATCATTTATTATATGAGGAACAGCAGGGGACCCAGTACGGAGCCCTGCGGCACCCCATGTCGTACCAAAAACTTGTTTGACCGGTCCTTGTTATGACTGACACACTGGTATCGATTTGCCAGATATGCCTTTATTAGGGTAGTACCTCCTTTATGCTGCTTATATTATATAGCTCTAATTTTTTACAAGAATTTCATGTGATACGGTGTCAAAGGCTTTTGCCAGGTCACAAAATGTCACCGTGTATTCGTTATTTTCAAAACTCTCTAAAGTTTTTGTTACCAAACTATAAATCGCGGTTGAGGTACTTCGTCCCTTGCAAAAACCGAACTGACTTTTACTAAACAGGTTGTTTGTTTCGAAGAAATGCATTAATTGGTTAGCCAAAAGTCGTTCAAATATCTTTGATATCACTGGAAGCAAAGACACTGGCCTATAATTCGAAGCCATAAGTAAGTATTGGAAGTAAGTTTGTTTCATATATTTTTATTTTGCTCTTCGTACTCATATATTTATTGCATAATACCGTGTTTCTTAGACAGCCTGCTATTTGTGTCGCCTTAATTGCTTGATTTTGGTTTTCTTTGTTCAAGTGTCTGCAGCTTGTGATTTCGGTCCTTAGACAATTAAGGTTCGTAACTTGGTCTATCATTTTTCTTTCGATTTCTAGTTTGCGTCGAATTGGTGGTTTGGACATTACCGTAGACGTTGTTTTATTTCTCGATATTTGCATATTATATTTTTTGGCAGTGATATTGAACTGGTGGAGTAGTCTTTGTAGATTATCTTCATTATTTCCTATTAGTACAGCGTCATCTGCTTAGCATATTATATTCATGTTTTTCTTGCCCATTCTGTGTCCTTCTTTATGTCGTATTGCTAGTATCATTTTGTTCATTACGAGATTGAAGAGTAGCGGGCTAACTGAGTCCCCTTGTCGTATTCCCGAGCCAATTGATACTGATTTGGTAAAGCCTGTGGAAGTTTGTCTTTTAGTTATTTTCACAATTGATGTCTCGTATCAGATTGATTAGTTTTTGTGGAACATTTTCTTCGATCAGTATATTAGTTATATCTTCGACTGTCACTCTGTCAATAGCTTTCGTGAGTTCTACAAAGCATATGTACATTGGATTGTTAAAACTCTATTTATTTTTCTATCCTTTGGCGGAGTATAACTATTGCATCTACAGTGCTTCTGTTTCATTGAAAACCGTGCTGTTCTTCTGCTATCGCAATTATATCTTGTAGCTTATTGTTGAGGACACTCGTCAGTAGCTTAAGGGTTGAGTTGAGCAATGTGATTGCATGATAATTTTCTGGTTGGTTCTTTTTCCCATTTTTATATATCGGTATTTTAATGCTTTCTTTCCACTGCTTTAGGGTTTCTTCTTCTTCTATTATTATTTGTTCAAATAGTAGCTGTATTTGTATTATGGGACTCTCGTTGTCATATTTCGATAGCTCATTGGCTATATCGTTCGGGTCTGGTGATTTGTGGTATTATAATTTTTTTATTGCTTTCTTGACTTCTTCCATTGTTATAGTTATTGGGGAATGGTTGGTATTATTACAAGGAGATATTATAGTCTGGTTTGTTGTTTTTGCGGTGTATAATGTTGTAAAATGCTTGAACCACTGATCTTCTATATTTTCAATTCGTAGGTATTCGTTGGCCTCCTGTTTCTGGCTTTGTATCATCTTCCACACTTTACGTTGTACTCCGTACAGGCCGTATTCCATATTCTTGGTAAATTTTTCCGAGTAGTTTTTCTTTATGTGCCTTATCTGTTGATTGACTCTATTTTGTGTTTGTTCATATTTAGCATATTGTTCTTGGCTTTGATTGTTTCGGTGTTGGAAATAGACTTTCGTTTGCTGCTAGTTTTTTAACTTTATCGTTAAACCATCGAGTTTTCGATTTTATAGCGTTTATATTAACCTTCCTTTTTCCAAGAGCTTCTTCTACTGCCTCCATAATATTCTTTCTAATTTTTTCCCATTTTATTTCTAATGGGTGGTTTTTTCTTAGCTTTTCGTTTTTTAATTTTTCATCCAACCTTGTTTGGTATAGTCTTTTGATGTTACTTTCTACAATGTTTTCTATGTTTAATTTTTCTACAAACAGTGGAGCCTTTCTTTGTATTTGTATTTGCCGTTTTAATTTACATAACACAAGACCATGGTCAGAAATTATATTCGCAGATATCAAGGTACGAATATCTAAGATATTTTCTGGACGTATTGCTCTATTACTTATTACGAAATCTGTCATCGAACTTTGTGCTCTGGTGTTTGTGCAGGTTATTCTGTGTTGTATTGGATGTGGGATGAATGTGTTGTTTATTCTTAGTTCATTCATTGCGTAGAAATCGATTAAATCTTCTCCACTCTCGTTTATTGCAGGTTCGTTAAATTCTTGTTTGAATCCCGGTAATACAAAGTCACCAATGCGAGCATTCAAGTTTCCCATGATGAGTATATTTTCTTGGTTTGGTATTTTGTTTAGAAGTTCTTGGAAATCGTCATAAAATTTGCTTCTTTTCTGCTTTGTGTTATTTGTATCAGGTGCACACACTGATATTATGTGTGTCTTTGTTTTTCCGAAGTGTAAAGTGACTAACGAGATTCTTTCGTTTGTATATATTGTATCTGAGATGTTGTTGTTTTATTTTTGTTTATTAATATTCTCACCCCTACGTATGCCCTCCCGTGCTTTTCTGTTCCGCTATATATCAATAGATAGTTTCCTCTCATAGTTGTGCGCTTTCGTTTTCTTTTTGTTTCGGTAATAGTGCATATATTGATTTTATGATTTTCTATTCCATGAGTTCACAAATTAATAAGGTAAGTTATATATGTCAACATTTTGGCGCCTTTAAACCGTGGATTATGTTAATTTGGTTTTCCTGGTTAATAAATATAATATATGTATTGATATTTATTATTATCATTTTATTATTATTATGAAGCTTTCACAGGCCTTAGAGGCCCATCACTTTTGGTGTGAGACAAGTTTAAGTCAGTTTGTGCAATGTGGAAATCTTTCCTAGTTTACTAATCGACTCTTTTGTTACATAAAATATGGAAAATGTGGAAATATATCGGAGCTTATATTATTTGAATAATTTTGCCGCTCAAAAATGTATAGCAGCCAACAAATAAGTTTTAATCAAAAATTAAGAGTGCAACGCAGTGTAAAATATTCACTTAATATAAATACTTTCGGAATGGCCCCATAATAATAGGTGTATGCAAGATTGCCACAATTCCGGTTACGTAATATTACCTTCACGCAGAATGCACATCGTTAATTGGAAGACTATGTACCTATTAATGGAAGCAACATGTGACGATATTATATAAACTGCTAACGCGAATTTATGTTGGAAGAGAAATATGTAAACATCTCTGGTGTACCTCGATTTTCAATAATTACTGTACACCAATATGTTACGGTATTTACATGAGATATTGGCCCATAATGCTGATGACTAATTGCAGTTGAGTTAGGGTATCTTACATATTCGTATATTAATATCACCTTCTGTTTAAGGTATTTAGAATTGTCTCAATATATTGAAAATGATACCTACACTTGTGTAACAGGTGGCTTTGCTTGGATGGTGATTAGTGCACCAAACATTTCTGTCATACCCACTTTAGTGTTTTCTAATGTTATTTACCAAAGAAACTATAAATGTTGGTATAATGACGCAATTGAACACATATTTAAGAATAGTTTCATAAGATGCCTCGCAAAGTTGTGCCTATAATTATAAATGCAACTTTATATAGATACTGCTTTAGATTTTTACATAAATATAAATGAAACCATTATGGGGTGAGCCAGCTAAGTGATCCCCCCGTAGAAGTGCTTGGCACACCCCAACATACATAATACAGTATGGCAATCAAAATCACCCTTTCTTTATTTTAATTAAATTTTAATAATGATGTTTTAAAAAACAAAGGAACCACATTTGTTGCTTATTTTTGGCGTATACCGTAGAAATGCGGTTACAGCCCGCAATTTATATATCTAGCACTATCCAACTAGAAGACCACCGTCTAAAAAATATTTAGGCACCCTGAATCTTCGTTAAGACACAGCGGTAAATCTATTAATTTTAGTAGGCGTAGGTTTAGAACGTAAATTTAAATGGAAACTAGCAGTGTGAGAGGCAATTTATGAGAATCACCATGTCAGTAGAAGAGGTCTAAGAACAAATATGTGTGTGTTCTAGCTTGTGTTCGAAACCTAAGCATTACTATGTAGATTTATAAAAATCTTGTCTGGAAACCACCATACACAATTTCACAATCCGCAATCGTGGGATCTTAATGTTAAACTTCCCTGGAATTTCTGTCGTTCGGATTCGACGTTAAACTGAGGAAAATCACGTGGCAAAGAAGAGGCCGATGCCCAGCAGTGGGACGACAAATCTATCAATGATGAAGCACAAATATAGGTATTAGTAAAACTTCATTTATTTCGTCCATATCAAATTACTTGGGTGCATAAACTGCTGAAAATGTCTCTAAGAGGAAATTTAAATTTAGTAATTATTTCCAGAATCAACTTGTTTTGGATTCATCATTTTTAAATTGCGTATTCTTATAATGCTCGAACAATGGTAAAATGAATAGGAATAACTAGTAGTACTACTCACAAGAGAGTCCGCACTGGATACGTTTTACCCATTGCCAAACAGTTTCTTCCGTAAATGTTTGGAGACCTAGTAGGTAAACATATCACTGGACATCACTTCTTCCATGAAAATGTAACTGGATAAGGTTACTTGGATTTCCTACAAAACATTTTACCGATATTGTTGGAAGAAGTAGAACTGTATGTACGACAGAACTTCGGCACATGATGGCTATCCTGCTTACTACAGTTTGATCGGTAGGAATTACTTAAATAATGCATTTAGAGCAAATTAGATTCGATAAAGAAGTGTGTATCTACGGCCACCAAAAAGTTTTGATATCATTCCACTACAGTTGTTTCTTTGAAGCACAAAACCCTTAGATACCTAAGCTATGCAAATTTGAGTTATGACCGAAGTGGCATCATTAGGGTCCCCCACCTATTTTGCGGAAAGTAACTACTAGATACCGATAGTTAAACTATCTAAAATACGGAATATTTTCCATAATAACAACACTGAGATCCATCTTCATTAAGTATTTTTCAATATTAAAACGATTTGCGTCAATCATAAACAATTAATTTTACGTAAACTAAAATAGACAAATAATGGAAACAAGTTTACTAATTGTTTACTGTTGATTATTCTTTAGCAGCACAGCACACACATGGGTAGTAGTTTACTGGTCTATTTCACACCTTATTTTTCAGAGTAATGCTTCCCTTCTTCATCTGAAATAATTCCTCGATTATCTGCATTTGGTTCGATATCCATTTCTTCTTCAGATTGGGCTTCATCATTGTCATTTTCTGACTGTGATACATTTTCTGGCAATATAAACTATTCTTTGTTACTATTATCATGGTCTAATTCGATTTCATAGCCGAATTAATTCCCATAAATAAATTACCGAATCTCTGAGCTATTTTAGCGAGTTCTGCCTTTGATAAAGGCCTACCCTTGCTTAAACGGCTGCTTTTCAAAGATCTCTCTACATTATCTTGGGTCTCAATGGAGCTTGGTGACTTTCTCTTCTATTTGTGGCGTGTTCATAAAGTAATGTAGATAATCGAGGTCTACTGTTTTACACGGGTTCAGAATCGGGACAAGTGCCTTAACTTTTTCTCCAGGGAAGGTGCTCTTGGTAGACGTATCTCAATGGGTTGCCATTGATTTCGAGGGAGAACGGCCGTGCAAAAAAGCTATGTTTTTGTAGCTAGGATCTAACCCAGATCCTTCAGCGCAACAGTCCAACGCACTAACTGCTGCGCCACGGGCGCTTTCTAAGATAGACTGTAATAAATTCAAGATTATTAGCATTTACGTAAGTACCGAAGCGAAGTCCTCGAAGGACAATACGAACACAAAAAAATGGGACAACCTGAAATGTTATTTAACAAGTAACTAGAAGCAGGGCTGCCAACTCGCTCACATAAAACAGTTAAAATAAAATATTCGAATGTGGGGAATGGGGATCATAATCGTCATTTAGGGATTAAAGAGATAATACACTGAAATTCGGTAATAAATGAGCATGATTTCCAAATATCGTGTGTTTTTTATCTTGACGTCAAAGTAAACGCTGAAAAGTTCATTGTGAACATATTACAAAACGTACCTTATGTCAGGCATAAGAGAGAAGATCGCTACGTCTCGTAAGAGATAAAGCAGTCTAAGAAGAAGAGAAACCATATCTTCATAAACAGATATGACAAGAAAGCATTCAAATGCAAACATTTAAAAATAGCTTTAATAAACAATAGTTTTCATCAAATGATAACTTAATTGTAATCAATTGCATGAACAAAGAATTTATAACAAATGATCGAAATGTTCACAGCCTTCACCCACTCTCGAACTCTCTGCACAATCCCGTTACTGACATTTATTAACATATACAAATGGTTACTAATTTACCTAATTTTTTTAAATATTATGTTGCAATTCATTCAGGTCGTGTATTGGCTGCTGGAAAATGGAGTTCATTAAATACGGCCACAGAAAACAAATCGCATGGCATAAGGTTGCAGAATCTGGCAAGATACGGTATGGCATTGATGTGTTTCGACTAATAATCCGTATGTAGAAAATTTCTCGTATTATATTTAAGGTATCATGTGGTGTGTGCGCAGTGTCCCCGTCTTGTTGGGAAAATCAAGTCTGAGTTTATTATCATGAAGCTCTTGGAAGAAGGGCCGTAAAATCTCGTCTCGTTAGTTTTCTGCAGTTAAAGTGCTTGAAAAAGATCATCCTTTATTTTTCAACAAATAAACTCTTTTGTCTTACTTTACCTTTAAGAAAGTACGGTCTAACTATTCTACGCCTTGAAATGCCCCTCACAATTTTTGAGGATGTAGAGGTGTCTCTACCATCAAATTAGGCTTCTTCAAACTCCATAAACGCATGCTTTCCGAATTAACGAATCTATCTAAATAAAAACAGGCTGCGTCCATCTAAAAAGTTTTCTCCTATAAGTTGTTATTAAGGATATTTAGGAACTACTGACAATATTCGACACGCTGAGGATAATCAGCTTCGTGTAATTATTGTACAGACTGCAAACGGTTGGGTTACAAGTGGATATCATTCTTTAATATATTGTGGCAGGTGCAACTTACTTTGTTGAAATAATTCTACGTTCCTGTAGCAAAACCATTTTATTTGAAGAAGGTTACGTTACCAAACACAAAAAACCGACAGGTAGAGATTACAGATAGTAAAATTGATGTTCTATAAAGAAAGATATTGTTTTACTTAGCATTATTAAAATATAAACTGTACTGTACTTACATATTTCACTAAGGGAATACACTTAGTTATGAAAAAGCCTGATCTTTCAAACTGCAGGTTAAAAATCCAAAAAAAGCTAAGAAATTCAAGTAAACGGTCATAAATTGCACAAACGCAAAAAGTTATGTTAGGTTGAATCAGCTAATGTGTGTTACGTTCACAATGAACTCTTCAGCACCTACTTTAATATCATATTTAAAAAATAAAAGAATAATCCATGCAAGTTATTTCAAATTACTAAGACATCTTTTGTCACTATTATTACATATTAAATTTGCGTCTTACGCAAGGAATTGTGATAATCAAACTTTTTGTTTTCAATTATCATTATTAATCTAAATCGCTTTGAACTTACTATAGAACGCACCCTTATCAGAGTGCATACATGCTATATGAAGGTATATCCAACACATATCATTAACAGTAAAATAGTTTATTATCATTTTAAGATCTAACCCAAAAAATAATGCTTCCTCAGATATAATTACCTTCCTGCGTAAAAATTACTCCAGTTAAGAGCATTTACCGGAATAATCCCGAAAATGTGATTATAACATTAGCTAATGGATAATTTCATTGTCAAATTCCAATCACATTTTCTGCTACTTAGATTGTATAGGAAGGGTGTGCAAATGCTTGACGGCAATGCAATAATCATGTTTCGTACAGCTGTTCTAGATCAAATAACAACGAGATTTCAAAATTAAGTACTTAACAACCTGCGTTTACTCGCCGCTTGTGCGTCAATATTTGTACCTGCCGCACAAGCAATTACTTTGAATTTATAAGACGCACACAAACACATTAATTAAGTCGAAATTTCATGTGAAAATGAATAAGCAACCATATACACCAAGAGGAAAGGTAGTGCAAATCAATAATATTTAATGCACTACGTTGGGGTTGCTGTACGAAACCGTAACTAATATAACGGGCATAATACCTAGATTGTCATGCTGATATGAATATATGCCAATTAATTTAGGTTATATAAGAGACAGCTTTACGTGCTTCATTAACCTAAGTGTTAACGACTATTTGATTAAAACTGAATTAAAACTGAATTATTATCGGAATAGATCCCTAGAAGCAGGAAACTCAAAGCCCATTGTTTTATTGTTAACCCTCTAAGGGGTGTACCATGTTAGAGTGTAATGAGAATAACGTTGTACTCTATTGTCTTACTTCATTCAAAATAAAATTGGATAAATTGTTTTTATAGGTTTCAATTTACACCGAGCCAGCATTGGTTGTTTAATAAACCTATTAGAAAGATATCACTTGTAACCGTAACCAACTAAAAATTAACGAATTATTCTGGACGGGAAAAGTTTTTCATGTTGTTTATTTTTGGTAGACCAAGAAGAGATGAGGTTTCGGAGTTCAATTGTGATGGACTTCAAATTCTTGTGGTAAGTGGGCGAGGGCAATTATCCTGCAGGACTTGAGAATCCCCGGAAGGTTGAGATCCAGACATTTGAATGATAGTTATGATTTATGTATCACAGCTGCCAACAACCACCATCTAAGATCAAGATTATCCATTTCTTTGTGCTGATATATTCTCTGATACTCGCCTAGAGGGAAAGAAATTGAAATACTGAATAAATATATGATCGCTCGTAAATTTTCCGGCCGGATTTTTCCAATACGTGCAGTATCTGCATGAACGTGTGATTTGTGTTCGTATTGCTGGTTTTTGCGCGTTTTATATAATTAATTGCAAACAGTGGATTCGATATTCTCGTCCGGGTTGGACATTATCAGCGTTATTGGGATCGTGGCAGAGTCGGCGGACCCGCGCTGTTCGCTATTTACCTAATGATGCAGTAAATTTGTGTAATTTGAATAGGCTTCCGATACCCCGGATTAAATGACCTTCGCCTCCAAAACATGCAGTCTTATTAAATATGCTCGATCGTCGGCTTTGGGACGATTTCAGGTTTTATATGTGTCGTATTTTGTGCGGATTCAGCTGCGATTCAAAACTGCTTATTCGACTGTATCTCGTAGAAACTAATCCTCGTATAATTTACCAAATATCTCCTCCAAATGCAATGCATCATTGATGGAAACAATGAGAAGCGCTTTATCGGCAAAACCATCCAGTGTAAGCCCTTAACTTTCATCTCACAATAGGTATCACATCAATATACAAAATTCTTGCATCTAATAAATACCTCTACTCATCAAAATTGTAACCGTAAAACATTGTTTTTGTAGTAATCGAGAATAAACACAATATATTTATTAATTTATTGTTTCTTGCCTTACTTCGTTGAAATTCAGATTTATATTTTAATAATTAGCTCGGCCAACAGCTCACTGGATCTTGGTTTCGGACTAGGCTCTGGCCTTCTATTCCAAAACTTTGCTATAGCGGGGAATTTATGTGCTCAATTTACTCGTTTATTAAAGGTGAATTTGCTAAAGTGTTCTTGTGAAATTTTAAAGGCTTTGAGTATATCCAATCTACGTTTAGCATCACAGAAGTGAAAAATGTTTTATATATTTTTATGTTAATGCATGATTGTGTTGTAATAAGTGTTTAACGTAGTTAGACTTTCCTGGGTGTTTGTATATGTATAAGCGTATGTGTTCTTTGTATCTAGTATCAAACTTTCTAATTGTTTGACCTATATATACATAATTACACTGTGAACAGTTGAAATTGAAAATACCTGATGTTAACAAATCGGTAATTGTATCTTTTGCGTTGAACAAGGTGTTGAAAGTGTTTTCTATTGGTTTATACCAAGAGATCCAAAAAAAGCTGATCCCTAGTGTAATGAAATGTTACGTCTTTTATAGACTAAAGGAATGTTTATAATGTCAATTTCAGGTTGGGTTTTGTTAGCTGGTATTAAATAATAATGAAACGTTATTTTTAGGAGCAGAAATCTTTTATTGAGCAACAGTAAAAGAAATGAATAAACCTGAACTAATGTAATGGTCACAACAAATGTTAAAAATGTCTGCCTTCTTCCTCCAAACATTTCTGAACTCGTCTTCTCATACCTTCAAAAACATTTTATAATAATTGAGGTGAGTTGTTAATTTCTTGACAGTTTTCTTCAATTCTAAGTTTCAGTTCGTTTAAATCATTAACTAGAGTTTTAAAAATGGTGTTTTTCAAATAGGGCCATAGAAAAAAGTCCAAAACAGTAATATCACAAGAGCGAAGGTGCCAGAGTGTTGCAGTATTCCTACTAATGATTCGGTCATCAAAATATTTGCGTAAAAAATTAATTATATCTGCAGCTGCATGAGCTGTTGCGCCATCCTGTTGCAGAAAACCATCCCGTAGCTCATCATCGTGAAGTTCATTCAAGAAAGGTTGCAATAATTCGTTCCTGTATCTTGCTGCAGTTAGCGTGCCTTCGAAAACTATTGGCCCAACTAACCTACGACGACTCATTCCAACCCAGACTCCTATTTTCTGTGGATGAAGGGGAGCTTTAATTGTAACGTGTGGATTCTCGCTACTCCAAATCCACATATTCTGTGAATTAACCCATTAAGGTAAAACCAGGCTTTGTCGGTAAAAAAGTTTAAATTTAACTGCTCATCATTGAGATAATCCTGTTCTAAAAGCTCCTGAACGGAAATAACTTAAATCATCAACTTGCTGGCATAAATGTCTAATTGGTGTTTTTGGAGCCTAGTCAATTCGTTGTCTTACAGTTTCAATTAAAGCAGGTGCAATCTTCTTTGGCCTATCAAACCCTTCTTTCCTTCCAACCCTTCCAGTTTCTCGAAAATTGCTGACTAAATTCTTAACCAAAGCATAAAACTTGCGGTATGTAATAATTTCATTGGGATACCTCTCTCGGAATTCCACAAAACAAGTAGGAATCGAATAGGTCCATTCTCCGTCAACTTGAAAGCCGTTCCGAAAGTAAGATTCCATAATGAATGCTCTTTGAAATTTATTAAAAATCATGTTAACAATCTGTCAGATTCGTATCAAAAAAAAGATAACTAATTTATCTGACATCATAAACATTCCTTTAGTCTAGTAAAGACGTGACTTTTCATTCCACAGCCTGCTGAGGTTCAGCTTTTTTTGGATCTCTTGATAAATTACTTTAAATGTATTGTTCTGATTATAATTTTAGCATGATATTTTCTTGGGATCTGTATTTAAGGTTTCTTTAACCTTTAAGTCAATGTGAAGGTTGTCTGTAGCTCTGAACTATTTCTTTGATTCTTCTTTCAGCCATCTTCAAATTTAGAAACCTTATATAGGGATCCCACAAAAAAATATCACAACAAACTAACACCAAACGTTAAATAACTGTATCGTTAGCTTAACAGGCTATGAGAAAAGAAATATAATACATCCAAACCCTACCATACAACCACTAAAAATATATTGTTTACTAAAAATAAGTAACACCAAATGCCTATCAGACCGGTAGTGTTATACGATATAGTTATACATAAACGCACCCAACGATATGCTAGCAAAATATAGTTACTAGTTTAGAATACCCACCAAAATATTCTGTAAAAAATTCTTTCGAATTAATCAATAAGTAGTCTAGTTTAAGTTTACCATCACAATGCAAACTAGCTAGAATCGACATCAAGAATGTATTCCTCTGTTAAATAATATTTTTATCAACAAAAATGTTGAATTAACAAAACGAAATGAGTGGATTCAATTATTCGAACTTTGCATTAATCAAAATTATTTTATTTTAATTAATCAAATTTATCTTCAGAAAGACAGTTTACCAGTGGGAAGTCCAATTTCACCACTATTAGCTAATATACTTATCGAACATTTAGAAGATGGAATTTTTGAATCAAATCAATCTTCGAAAATTATATTTTGGTTCCGTTAGGTTGATGATATTTTAGTACGTTTTAATAGTTCATTTGAGTCTATTAGTGATTTCTTAACATTTATTAATATTCTACACTCAAATATTAACTTTACATTAGAAGCAGAACAAAACAGATGTATTAATTATTTAGACTTGAACATTAAAATTAATTCCAAGAGCAAACTCGAATACTCTATTTATATAAAATCTACACCAACCGATATCGCAATACCACAGGACTCATGTCCCCATAAAACACATAAATTAGCAGCCTATAGGTCATTGATACATAGAGCTCTAACAGTTCACCTAAATAACAATGATTACACCAAAGAGATTACGGTGATATATCGGAGAAAAATACTAAAATTATTATCAAAACAAGTACATTTAAGGTAATTTATAAAACAACAAAAAACACTTTCAACGCAATAGATGGAACAAACAATTTGTTAAAATCAGGTATTTCCAATTTAAACTGTTCACAGTGTAATTATGTATACATAGATCAAACAATTAGAAATTTTAATACTAGATACAGTAAATACGTATGCTCATACAAATACAAACACCCAGAAAAATCTAACTACGCTAAGCACTTATTAGAACAGAATCATGCATTGACATCAAATAATATAATAACATGTTTACACTTCTGTGATGATAAACGTAAATTGGATATACTCGAGGCGTTTCAAATTTAGAAACACACTTTAACAAACACACATTTAATGAATAAGCAAACTGAGCTCATAAACTCCCCGTTATTGGAAGTTTTGGAATAGACCACCAGTCAAGTCCAAAAGCAAGATCCAGTGTGCTGTTACCCTAACTACAAATGTTTACCATATTAAATGCTTTTGAAAATGGCATGTAAAATGTCGAAATACGTATAAAGCACAAAAAACAAATACCTGTTGAAATTGAATCTGTTACTATTATTAAAATACTAAATATTTAATTTAAAAATTATTTTTTAAATCATCTTAGATTTGATGGTGCTTACATACTCTGCTTGTGATGTACGAATGACTATGATAGTAATTCGTGCACCAATAACAACTTGTTTGAACAATTATAAGGTGTGAGTTAGCAAAGTTGTTTATTGCAATGCTAGAATACTACTAAATGAGTTTGATATTGCCTATATTTTCTGTTTAGTAATCACTTCTCTTCAACTGCACCCTATTCTCAAATTTATTGTGATACAGAAATGGAAAAATTATACAATGCAGCTAATAATACATTTGGCACCTTTACAGCTACGTTCTAGTATATTTTGTTCCCACAATCTTCGCAACAAGTTTTGTACATTAAATATTTTTTAATTGCTTTTACTTCCATGATAAGGTCTCAACGGGTTTTTACACAAACTCGGCGCTAGTACAAGCCTGACCTACAAATGTGAAAAGTTCTGCATCACTTGAAGAATTGGGGAAAACTTGTATTCATATTTTTAATTTTTTTTAGTTAATCACTGTACATATCCGTACAGATATTTAAATACAGTGATAGACATATACCAAAATTAAAAGGTCTTGTACTTACATTATGTAGAAGAGGACGATGAAGACGAATATAGCTAACAAATCAAAGTTTTGCTTGTTAACAAAAAACAACCTACATTTATTAGTATTAAATTGGGTTTAAAATATCTTACGAGGTTGTCCGATGCCATTCTTCAGCCATATTATTTCATTGTCCATCTCTTAGATCTCTAGTAGGTACTCATGGCTTTTGTAACTCCTTCTTTCCACATTTTCTATGGTCTTCCCCTTTTTCTTCGGTGTTTTGGCAATCATTCCAATATCTTCCTAGGCAGCCTTTCATACCCCATTCGTTTCACATGACCCTACCCTGACAGTTGTTTTGCTTTATGTACATTTTATTATTGTAATTTAAGTCAAATTCTGGGATATTACAAAATATAGATATTATGGTATAGTATTAGAATGATGTATTACTTTATCAGTCAGCGCTTGTTCGTGATGATTAAGTTGTATCTATTTGGCATGGAATTTATGAGTTTTCAAGTTCTTCCATGGAGATACCCTGAAACCAGGCCGATAAGGGCTTCGACCAAATAAATTTTTATGTGGATGTCTTTCTTCGAAATAATGTTAGCCATGCTCTGTCACAAGTTTTCGATAAGATTAAGGCTTGGGGATTATATTGGTCAATCGAGTTTATTGATTATCCCTAGATTGAATCACATTTGCTATATGGCAATAGTCATTGTCTTCCTGGAAAATAAACTTTTCCTCTTCTTACAAATTTTTCCTACTAGGCAACACTTATTCTGTAGTACTTCAAGGTATGGGCAAAAAGCAAAATCATTAGGGTTGCCTAAGGAAGTTTCAAAGCATATGTGTTACAAATGCATAAAATAACAACCTTCGGCCAATTTACAAGAGATGTTGAAAATTCTTGTCTTCTTTTTGTAAACACAAAACAACTCGTCGTTCCATATTTTCGAGGACTTTTTGCAACAACACGATGCTACGATTTTTTCTTGTGGCTCTTCTAGATTGTGAACAGGAGTTTTAAGTATTGAGTTTTTCAGGAGCGGAAACAAGAAGTAGTCTAAAAGAGCAAGTTCCGAAGATCTCCATGTCCAAATCTCTGATGAAATTATTGTTTCCAAAAAAATTGTTTTAGATACTCCAGAGTGATTCGAGCGACATAAGGTCTTGTATTATCTTGCTGGAAATACCCATATTGCAATTCGTCATCATGAAGCTGGTCGATAAAAAATATAGGACCGATAATCCTTCTTCGTGATGAAGCTACCCAAACACCTATTTTATGAGAATGTAAAGATGATTCACGAAAGAAATGCTAGTGCTCCATATTCGCATTACTTAAGGATTCATGTATCCATTCAAGTAAAGTCAAGATTCATCGGAGAAAAAGGTCAAGTCCAAAACATTATTATCGTTTAAAGGTTGAAGAAATCAGTTACAGCATAAAACTCTTCTATTGTGATCTGGATGTAAGAGCTCTTGATGCATTTATAGTTTGTATGGATACATCTCTAAATGTTGTTTTAGAATACCATGGCAAGTACCATAACTAAGATCAATTTCTTGAGCAAGTCTCCGAATCGATTTGATTGGTTCATCCTGCATTACAATTCTGACCGTCAATTTGTTGATCAGTTCTAACAGATGGTCTGTCAGTTTTCCGTTTTTGTAATACACTACCCGTTTCTCTGAAGGTTGTCACAGTACGTTCTACTTGATGAAAAAAGTCGTTCTCTTATACTACTACGTTAGGTAATGTCTCCCTAAATTCATTTAACTAAGCACGTGCTGAATAAATCAAATCGCTATTGTTTAACCGTTGTCCATTTCGAAAATAATACTCTATTAAAAAATGTTGTGTTCTTGTAATAACACTTTTAAATAAAGTTTTTAATTTTATAATTGAAGTAATTATTACAACTCTCGTAATTATAAAGTGCCATGAAAACAATTAAATATAACTGTCACTATCATAGACAATAATTTATTGTTTTGGGGTGTTAAAATGCACATAACTTCAAAATTCCACAAGTACCCCTGATGAATTTAAACATACACCCCCAAACTATAACAAAGGTCGTGTGTTTTATTGTTGGAGGTACGCATTTTGGATAAATTCTTTCAGGGGATAACTTTTGACATATTATTAGCATGATTGTTAATATTAAAGGTGGATTCATTACTGTAGTCCTATTATCACTGTTCTGGTGTTCAGGAACGATGTTCCTTTATTCGGAGTTCAAAATTAAGATATCTTCTCCTCACAGTAGATGTACTCAAATGTACTTACACCAGTAGCTTCTGACCACAATTTGCTCAGTTTTGCAGAATTGAGGCTCCTGTCACCCAAACTGGTTTTTTTAAATTCAGTATGATCACTAGCATATATTCTATTTGGTCGGCCATTCCAGGACTTTTTGGGTGCCACAAAATTATTTAAGTCGCCATTTTCAAACGAATGACCATTGCTGATAAATATTGTTTTATTTGTGCAGTGCATCTTCTATTGTAAGTATAAAACATATTGTCCTGTTTGAGTCATGATGGACCCTTATGGCGATGCATAAATAATATATTTTCCCTCAAAAATATGTATAAATAAAGGTGCAATTTAAAAAAAAGTATAAATAATTTTTACAATTTTTGATGCAACCATGACAAATGAGAATCAGAACGGAGAAAACATTTTAACAGATGTGCATTTACTTAATATAATTTGACCTATAGATTCTTTTTAATAGGGTTTTATGTTAATGCGAAGAAGTACAACGAAAAACATGCTCTTATGATCTCTCGGGCAATGTTGGGATATCATTATGCTAAAGTAGGAAATTCTTAGTGAGAACAAGTATATAAACTACTCCAACAACAATATATTATTGTACTTAATTCTGCGACAGATAGATAATAATTACAGTACAACTTCGATAATCCCTAAGTAATAGGGATCAGAATGTGTGAAGCGTTCAGATCACTGGAGTTGTACAATACCTAGGCTATTTACGAGTATACGATTATCGTGTACTCTACTATTAAAAATAAGCTTAATATATTTATTATTATTTTTTATAATCCTTAGAAATACAGATTTTAGTTTGGCAAAGACTGAACAAGCTATTAAATCCTTAGCCTTCTTCGAATCATTGCTGATTGTATGAATTAGATAAATAATAATACCGTTGGGATGGTGGATGTTAGAATCGAATTGAATTTGAATATTTATTTTATACCATTTAAGTATTTTTATTTTTTTAGTTAATAGTTACGAAAAATGTTCGTTTTGCAATTCTCACGCAAATATATTCAGTGTTTCTTATTCGTAGATTGAGTTTCCATCTGAAGACTATCAAAATATGTTTTAAATAAGTAATTCAAACGATAAAGCTACAGCTGCTATCTGTTCTTCTATTTGTTTCAGCAGTCCAGCTTTCCAATTTCCTCTCTTGAATGCCTTTGTTCTCCATCTTCTGATATTTAATTTTTTGAGGTCTTCTCCACTTCGTGGTACCATCTCTTTGGCCTCCATGTTCTTTTTCTTTAGTTTTCAATTCTCGTTTTATATGGTATCTTTGGTAGTTCTTGGTAATCTTAGAGTTTTTGTATTATTGATTAAGCAGCGTTGTTTATATAATATTTTTAGTTCGTTATTTCTTCGTACTCTTCATACGCCCATTTCATTGATTGTTCTATGTGTCTTCCCTAACATCTTTCTGTCGAACGTTTACCTTCTAGTTTACGTTTATCTTCTATAGTAAACACCAGGTTTCTGGATCATCTTTATTGTGTGGTTTATTATGGTTTGCATATTTTGATCTTTGCAGTTCTTTTTATTCTAATATGTTTTATGTTCAACAAGGCCTAGTAACCTTGCTATTCTAGTCTTCCTATCTTCCTTTGTGTAATTTTGCTTAGTACCTATTTGAAACATTCTACTACATCTCTTCGTATGCATATCTCTAATGAAATCATTCAAAATATTCGATTATGCATATATCGCCAGATATTTCGAGTTGCTAGCAACTCATTCGAATAATAACTTCTCGAATATGTTCGTAGTGATGTACGCATTTTGAACGATATAATTCTAAATAATTCATTCGATTGCTAAAAACTTCTCGAACTACGTTCTTTTAGTAGCGCGCGCATATCGAATGAAATAATTCCAAATATTCGATTATGCATGCATCACCGAGATGCCAATAATTCCTTCTAATGCTACAAACTTCTCGAATGCGTTCATTTAGTAGCACGCGTATCTCGAATGAAATAATTGGAAATATTCGATTATGCATGTATCACCGAGATGCTAATAATTCATTCAAATGATAAAAACTTTCCGAATTACGTTCGTTTAGCGACGCGCGCATCTTGAATGAAATAATCAAAGTATTCGCTTATGCATGCATCACCGAGATGCTAATAATTCATTGGAATGCTGAAAACTTCTCGAATACGTTCGTTTAGTAGCGCACGCATCTCCAATGAAATAATTCGAAATATTCGATTATGCATGCATCACCGAGGTGCTAATAATTCATTCGAATGATAGAAACTTCTCACCGAGATGCTAATAATTCATTCGAATGATAGCAACTTCTCGAATACATTCGTTTAGTAGCGCGCGCGCATCTCGAATGCAATAATTGGAAATATTTGATTATGCATGTATCACCGAGATGCTAATAATAAATTCGAATGATAAAAACTTCTCGAACTACGTTCGATTAGCGACGCGCGCATCTGGAATGAAATAATTCGAAATATTCAATTATGCACTTTTGTTTCGTTATTCGTTGGTAATGGAAATATCGTTTGTGTCGGTATACATTTTTAGTAGTATTCGAATGAATTTGCATTTTCAAGAAGATACTAATAGATAAACTACAAAGTAACATTTGTTTTGCTTTGTATGCTGGGGTCGCATGCGCAGCTGAGTTAGCAGAATAAGTTTCTATAATTTCGAACCGCGTAGGCTTAAGTTATGATTATTTATTTTTACTTTTCCGTACTTACATATAATTTTTTAGATTGATTAGTATTCAATCAAGTATATTTGTGTCATAAACTAGATAAATAACTAAAATAGTTTCAGCAATTTATGTCACTGTTTAAAAATACCAAATAAACCAAATTTCTCGACAGTTACGACCATTTGTAATCTGTCAGGCTTTTGATTCACATTTCCGATTAATAAATTTAGTGGCTACAGTGGTCGTCACGATTACGTTATAAATACATAAACTATTTATCAATTATAATAAAACAATTAATTTAAAATATAAAAAAATATTTAATAACTTATTATATAACAGAGAAAACCACAAAACGGCATTTACAACCAGGTTGTCTTACAATGTGATAATTCAAATAAATACAGAACAGAATCCAGTCGGAAAAGGAAAAAACAATTTGAGACAAAAGCGGAAGTGCTAGGGAGTCATTATTCGAAAGGCACGATTCGGGACATTTTGGATTCGAATGACTAATTCGAAGAAATATCTAGATTATTAAATCATTCGAATACTAGTCATTCGATTATTGAAATCAATCAATTATGCCCATCACTAGTCCTTAGCCTAGATTTTCTTCTTATTGTCGTATTGTGTAACGCGTCTTACGTTGTATTATTTTTTTGTGGGCATACTTTCTTAATTTATGTGGATATTTGCATTTTCTCGCCCACCAATCATTTTCTTCTATTTTTCCTCGTGTTTCCTAACGGATTTTCCGCTGCCGTATTTAACTCTTCTGTTACAGTTCTCCATGGTTTTTCTATTGTTACTATTTATTAGATTAACTCTATATTTTCTATTATTACATTGTTACTTCTTCTTCATACCTACTTCATATTTCCTCAATTTTTAAGGTCCCTGGATAGTAAGTTCTTGTAGTTTCCTGTTTTTATTTAATCTCGTGTAAGCTGCTGCATAGCTTCGACACATTACAAACATTCCATATACAGTCTAACGTTGAATTCGAAAGACTGAAGTTCTAGAGAAGGTTTTGACGTGAATGCCCACGGTTTTTAACCGAATTAGGAAATTGTGTGTGCTGGGTTGCGACATAATCTCGGGGATTGAACAAACGAGACGTTTTAAATCATCCTTAAAAAAATTACATTTTGATTTCGTCTTCAATATTTTAGTTTTAGTCGTACAAGTTCGAATTTAGAAGATTTAGAAGACGAAACATATAAAATTTTTCATTGTTTTGGTCTTCCTAAGCTTTTAGTATTAACCAACGTGTTTTTTATGTAAATATATTAACATTATATTTCTGCTCTGGTTCCCTATAGGTTTTCTAGTGTAAATCAAATTATGATTTTATTATTTAATCATCCCCATAGGGAATGAGTCCTCCCGCCCACTATCTGCCGACGCTCATGGCCCTTGCGTATTTCGGAACATATTTTGACATGGCTTAATTATCAGTTTCTAATAGAACTTGACAAACAAAGCGTGGGGTGTAGGTCACGGGTTTAGCTAGTATTAATTAAAGGCACCTTTTTGATCCTATAAGGGAAATTAGTAAGGTAGGAAGGTAAAAGCGGTTATAGATTGAAAATAATAATATAGGTTAACATTGATCACTTTTCTTATAAATATGTATCTATGAAACTTATTGGAGGCGTCGATGGGGTGCATATGAGTGATCGACTCTTTAAGAGATTGCTTTTTCCCACCCAAGCATTATTCAGTTCCTTCATAAGCGCTGACATTGCAAGAGGACACCCTCATATCTTGGACCCCTGCTCTTATACATTCTACAGCCCCACCTCGCCCAATCACCCACTAATCATCGACAAGAGGGCGTCGAAGTAAAATATACCATGGATCGAATTGCTTTTTACGGTAATCGGATTTTATCCTCCCCTGTCGAATTAATTCCGAGTTGTAATATAATTAGGGAGATGCGTATCGTTGTTTCAATTCAATACTACGGTTTTTAAGCAAATAATTGTGTAAGTAAATGGGTCGCTAGCCGATAAATGTGCCGTGAATAAAATGTTCTTTTTATGTCCTCTTTACTTTTATCGCCCCCATAAGTAAATATTGCGGTCTACGATGAAACTTTCAATTTGCTCACATTTCTATACGTTTGAATTTAATCAACTTTATGTAGAGACATAACATTTATCTAATTTACCAAACCTGGCTTTCCGATGTATTTTGATTATATTATGTTTCGCTGTAGTATTTAGCTAATTCGGTTAGCTTTACAATCCGACTGGGTTTGATAAATTATAACTAAATTATATGTACCTACAAAATTCGTTTTGGTTTTGTATTGCCTATCGAATTCATATTTCGTAAGCGTCTACGCTTTCGTTATTCGCTGCTTTGATATTTTACACTTATCAAGCACACATAAATTGCCTCTCTCACAATGCAGGACGTAAATTAAGAATACAACTGGAACTTACGGTGCTAACTATAGTATTCAAATATTTTGATCTACCTCTAAGGGTAAGGCGGTTTTGTTCGGCAGCGTAACAGGAGTCGTTCGTTATCCGCGAGTAATAATAAAAACGGCTTTGTGACGTTTTAAAATAAATTCCCCTCATCTTTTGTCATCAAAACATGACTCGATATCATATTTCCAATCAGTTGTAATTCCGGTTCTCGCATATCGTCGATTTTTGCGAAATGTAGTGAGAGAGCGGTAAACGTGATTGGATATGGAAATTGGTTTATCCTCTATTTGGTAAAACTACTCTAAATTATTTTCAACTAGTTAAGAGCGTAATTAATTGGTTTAACAAAAAAAAAAACAGTTACAGAAGCTATAGCGTACGGTAGAGGTTGTGTGGAACAGAGAATTAAAGAAGAACAAACAGGGAAAAGCAGAAAGATTGTAGCTAAGAGAGGGACGAGATGTGGCGGTAAATGGACGAAACGGAAAACGGCAAAGAGAGGAAATTATCAGCAAAACCAGCTGAACATTGAAAAACTATAGAGTGTACGGTAAAAGCATGATCGAACGGAGAATTAAAGAACAACAAACAAGGAAAAGCAAAAAGATTGTAGCTAAGACAGGGACGAGATGTGGCGGTAAATGGACGAAAGAGAAAACGTCAAAGAGAGGAAAGTATCAGAAAAACCAGCTGAACATTGAAAAACT